>CAEFZP010002888.1:92500-95000 GCA_903064625.1 Mallotus villosus
GAGAGCCAGACGCATCATCCTCCTGCTCAGAGGAGAGCCAGACGCATCATCCCTGCTCAGAGGAGAGCCAGACGCATCATCCTGCTCAGAGGAGAGCCAGACGGCATCATCCTGCTGTTCAGAGGAGAGCCAGACGGCATCATCCTGCTCAGAGGAGAGCCAGACGGCATCATCCTGCTGTTCAGAGGAGAGCCAGACAGCATCATCCCTGCTCAGAGGAGAGCCAGACGGCATCATCCTGCTGCTCAGAGGAGAGCCAGACGGCATCATCCTGCTGTTCAGAGGAGAGCCAGACGGCATCATCCTGCTGCTCAGAGGAGAGCCAGACGGCATCATCCCTCTCAGAGGAGAGCCAGACGGCATCATCCTGTTCAGAGGAGAGCCAGACAGCATCATCCTGTTCAGAGGAGAGCCAGACGGCATCATCCCTCTCAGAGGAGAGCCAGACGGCATCATCCCTCTCAGAGGAGAGCCAGACGGCATCATCCTGTTCAGAGGAGAGCCAGACAGCATCATCCTGCTGCTCAGAGGAGAGCCAGACGGCATCATCCTGCTGTTCAGAGGAGAGCCAGACGGCATCATCCCTTCGAGAGAGCCAGACGCATCATCCTGCTGTTCAGAGGAGAGCCAGACGGCATCATCCTGCTGTTCAGAGGAGAGCCAGACGGCATCATCCTGCTGTTCAGAGGAGAGCCAGACGGCATCATCCTGCTGCTCAGAGGAGAGCCAGACGGCATCATCCTGCTGCTCAGAGGAGAGCCAGACGCATCATCCTGTTCAGAGGAGAGCCAGACGGCATCATCCTGCTGCTCAGAGGAGAGCCAGACGGCATCATCCTGCTGCTCAGAGGAGAGCCAGACGGCATCATCCTGCTGCTCAGAGGAGAGCCAGACGGCATCATCCTGCTGTTCAGAGGAGAGCCAGACGGCATCATCCTGCTGTCACACCTTCTGAGGAGTGTTTCACCTGTTAGCTGGTAGCACAGTACAGAGAATGGTGACCATGCTGGTACTTATTCTGTTCTAACCCTAACCCTAATGGGGTCTGGAGCCCTACCCTAACCCTCTCTATACTTATGGGGTCTGGAGACCCTAACCCTAACCCTAACCCTAACCCTAACCCTAATGGGGTCTGGAGACCCTAACCCTAACCCACAGTACAGAGAATGGTGACATCAGATACTTGGAATGTAAATATACTGAATAAGTTATTGAGTTCTCCTGCTGGCACAAAGCATATAGTTTACTGTAATTGTGGTAAACATGGTTTGCTTGTGTGTCTCCTGACTTCCTGTCCGCCTTGTTTCCCTGCCGTGCAGAACGCCTCAACATGGAGACCACAGGCGTGCGAGGAGTGCAGCTGCCATGGAGACGTGACCGTGTGCACGCCCGCCCGCTGCCCCAACCCCCAGTGTGACTTCAAACGGGTCAGACACCTTTTCATCCACAGGAACTCACTCATGTTGTAAATTCCTCTCCAACAGGTTTGGTGCTTCCAAAGTGTGATTTTATAGTTTGTTTTAATAGTTTAATAGCACTAAGTTCAGAACCGATTTCCAAACAAGAAGCCATTTAGGAAACTTACCTAAAAGAAAGTGTGGTGTTGTTTTATAGTTCTTACCTTCATGCAGTCCCTAATGATTTAGCTCCAGACTACCTGCGATGGCATCTCATCAAATCTCCACTCGTAGCTTAGACAACAATCAATGTCTAATGAATTCTGCTCCACTGACTAGCAATCGAACGCTAATTAAAATGAGACATCATGTTCACCAAAGCATGCGACTCAGCGTCCGTATGAAGCGCTCGTAAACATGGCTGCTCCTCCCCACTGGAACTTTCTAAGAATTAACATTGTTTTTAATCAGGTTTTTTTCTTCTATTTTAGAGCGATAGCAAATTGAATATTTTATTTCACATTTTATACTTAAAAGGGACAGTTCACACACCGTCTCATCTAGTTCCATTATATCTGATAGAAGCCAGACATCCAATATCTCCAGTGCTCAGCATCTCCCACCAAAACACTCCAGATCATTAAATAGCACTACAGGTACGAGGGAAACTGTGTCTTTCTGATTTTGGGCGAACTGTCTCTTTAACATGTGAGCGACATGCACCCTCCTTTAGAAGATAGGTATGTCCTCTCACTGAATGATGCACAACAGAACAGAATGTTGCTTGGCACCCTACCAACACTACCTTTACCCAGCCCCTCCAGCGCCCTGTTCTGACTCCACACCACAGGTCACTGCCTCACTGCCTCACTGCCTCACTGCCTCACTGCCTCACTGCCTCACTCCTCACTGCCTCCGCCTCACTGCCTCACTGCCTCACTGCCTCACTGCCTCACTGCCTCACTGCCTCACTGCCTCACTGCCTCCCCTTGAGGACTCGTGTGTCGGATGTATCCAGCACACAGCTGCTTCCACAGCCCCTCCTGAGTCCAGCTGAGTGGTGCTGACAGGAGAGGCTCATGCTGGGGGGCTGACTGGAGGCTC
>CAEFZP010002888.1:97500-117500 GCA_903064625.1 Mallotus villosus
CCGACCCCTGCCTGTCTGCTGGGAAACAGTACCAGGTACGCAGGAACCAGCAACGCTCTAGAACCACCTAGTCTGGAACCAGCAACGCTCTAGAACCACCTAGTCTGGAACCAGGAACGCTCTAGAACCAGGCAGTCTGGAACCAGTCTACCCTCTCTGCGATCTCTCTCTCTCGATCTCCTCAGCTCCTCATCGTCTCCTCCGCTCTCTCTCTCTGCACTCTCGTCTCTCTCTCTCTCTCCTCCCTCTCATCTCTCCCTCATCTCTCTCCTCTCTCTCTCTCTCTCTCTCTCTCTCTCTCTCTCCCTCTCTCTCCTCTCTCCCTCTCCCTCCCTCTCTCTCCGTATAGGGGGAAGTGTACACACACTTCTTCACCCACTGCCTTCTCTTGATCATTGGAGCCGTTCATTCTGTCTAATGTGTGTGTTAGCACACACACGTATACGTGTGTACATACACACTCTGTACGATGTTTAATGGATGTTTCATTCCCATGGTAACTGCACGGGAAGTCAACGGGACATTTGTTATTTATTAAATATTATGAATTATTTCCCCTTCATTTCATGAGCATTAGCTAACCTGGTGACACAACGCTCACAAGATTCCAGTTAGCACGTGGTGCAGCTGAAGTTAGTTTGAAGAGAGGCAGGCTTTTCCCTGCGCGGCAAAGCGTCGATTCAGACTCCTGAATGTTTGGCTCGGGGGTAATATGTAACTGTCATGTGCATTAAGAGGCTGTGTTAGCTCTGTGTTAGAGCAGTGTGCAGAGCAGAGTAAAGCAGTAAGCAGAGCAGAGCAGAGCAGTGTGCAGAGCAGAGCAGTGAGCAGAGCAGAGAGGCTGTGTTAGCTCCGTGTAGGAGCAGAGCAGAGCAGTGAGCAGAGCAGAGAGGCTGTGTTAGCTCCGTGTAGGAGCAGAGCAGAGAGGCTGTGTTAGCTCCGTGTAGGAGCAGAGCAGAGCAGAGAGGCTGTGTTAGCTCCGTGTAGGAGCAGAGCAGAGCAGAGAGGCTGTGTTAGCTCCGTGTACAGGAGCAGAGCAGAGCAGTGAGGCTGTGTTAGCTCCGTGTAGGAGCAGAGCAGAGCTGAGAGGCTGTGTGAGGCTGTGTTAGCTCCGTGTACAGGAGCAGAGCAGAGCAGAGCAGTGTGCAGAGCAGAGAGGCTGTGTTAGCTCCGTGTACAGGAGCAGAGCAGAGCAGTGAGCAGAGCAGAGCAGTGAGCAGAGGAGAGCAGAGAGGCTGTGTTAGCTCCGTGTAGGAGCAGAGCAGAGCAGTGAGGCTGTGTTAGCTCCGTGTAGGAGCAGAGCAGAGAGGCTGTGTTAGCTCCGTGTAGGAGCAGAGCAGAGAGGCTGTGTTAGCTCCGTGTAGGAGCAGAGCAGAGAGCCTGTGTTAGCTCCGTGTACAGGAGCAGAGCAGAGCAGTGAGCAGAGCAGAGCAGAGCAGAGAGCCTGTGTTAGCTCCGTGTACAGGAGCAGAGCAGAGCAGTGAGCAGAGCAGAGAGGCTGTGTTAGCTCCGTGTACAGGAGCAGAGCAGAGCAGTGAGCAGAGCAGAGCAGTGAGCAGAGCTGAGAGGCTGTGTTAGCTCCGTGTAGGAGCAGAGCAGAGCAGAGCAGTGAGCAGAGCTGAGAGGCTGTGTTAGCTCCGTGTACAGGAGCAGAGCAGAGCAGTGAGCAGAGCAGAGAGGCTCCCAGCATCAACACAGCCTCTCAGGGTACTAACCAGGCTGTGGTGCACAAAACAAGATTTGATTGATTTGTGTTGGTGAAAGAGATATAGAACGTACCGTGTTTCTATTGTATAGTAAAAGACCATGTAGAATGAGCACACTATTTATGTTTCCTGCCCTGTGTTCCTGCCCTGTGTTCCTGCCCTGTGTTCCTGCCCTGTGTTCCTGCCCTGTGTTTCCTGACCTGTGTTTCCTGACCTGTGTTCCTGCCCTGTGTTTCCTGCCCTGTGTTCCTGCCCTGTGTTTCCTGCCCTGTGTTCCTGCCCTGTGTTCCTGCCCTGTGTTCCTGCCCTGTGTTCCTGCCCTGTGTTCCTGCCCTGTGTTTCCTGCCCTGTGTTCCTGCCCTGTGTTCCTGCCCTGTGTTCCTGCCCTGTGTTTCCTGACCTGTGTTTCCTGCCCTGTGTTCCTGCCCTGTGTTCCTGCCCTGTGTTTCCTGACCTGTGTTTCCTGACCTGTGTTCCTGCCCTGTGTTTGTCTGCAGCACGGTGAACATTGGCAGAAGGACAGCTGTACGACGTGTGTGTGTGAGCACGGCCAGTCTCGCTGTCACACTCTCACCTGTCCTCCTGTCACCTGTGAGAAGGTCAGTAGATCAAAGCCCCCACAGTCCCTCTGCTGCATCTCTTCCCCTGCCTCCCTGGCACACTTCAACATGTTCCAATAAAGCACACAAATACCTATATACACACAATGTATATATATATAAAGAATAGATTACACACTCACAGTTGTCATCATCGTCCTACCATCCCTCCTTGCAGGGCCAGACCAAGGTGAAGAGGGCGGGCCGTTGCTGTGATGAGTGTGCCGTCGCCAAGGGAAGCTGTCTGTACGAAGGCGTGGTCCGTTACCACGGTGACATGTGGAATGGTGCGGGGTGTGAGTTCTGCTCGTGTGAGCGCGGGCAGGTGCTCTGCCAGCAGGCCCAGTGCGCTCAGGTCACATGTCCCCAGGTACGCTCAGGTCACATGTCCACAGGTACGCTCAGGTCACATGTCCCCAGGTACGCTCAGGTCACATGTTCACAGGTACGCTCAGGTCACATGTCCCCAGGTACGCTCAGGTCACATGTCCCTAGGTACGCTCAGGTCACATGTTCACAGGTACGCTCAGGTCACATGTCCCCAGGTACGCTCAGGTCACATGTCCCCAGGTACGCTCAGGTCACATGTTCACAGGTACGCTCAGGTCACATGTCCCCAGGTACGCTCAGGTCACATGTCCCTAGGTACGCTCAGGTCACATGTTCACAGGTACGCTCAGGTCACATGTCCCCAGGTACGCTCAGGTCACATGTCCCCAGGTACGCTCAGGTCACATGTTCACAGGTACGCACATCCTCAAGGCTGAACACGTGGTTACCATCGCTCAGCGCTAGGTGGCCTACAGACAGAGGAAGAGACAGTCAGGGGTCAGAAGGGTTTTAGGGCAAGAAAACAAATATAGAGATCTGTGTTCTTGTGTGACTGACGGCAGTGACTGAGCACAGCCAAGCACCAGGAGTCAGATTGAGGAGTCAGACTGAGGAGTCAGACTGAGGAGTCAGACTGAGGAGTCAGACTGAGGAGTCAGACTGAGGAGTCAGACTGAGGAGTCAGACTGAGGAGTCAGACTGAGGAGTCAGACTGAGGAGTCAGACTGAGGAGTCAGACTGAGGAGTCAGATGTTCAGATCTCTCCACATAAGAGGCTGACAGCATGTGATTTTTCGTTAAGCAGAAATACAATAACCTTTTATATTCCTGTCATGCTATAATAATCCCACATAAATCATGGTGTAATATAATTGCGCCCCAGTTATGTGATCATTAGCGATAAGTAGCACATTTGGCCTTGTTCCAACCCAGCTGACAAGGTCAGATTTCTGAGTTAACGGCCAACAGTCTGATTCTATAAAGTATGTGTTATGGTTCACAATAACTTCACACATGAACCATCATGAACACATGAACCATCATGGTCTAATCCTAACCCCATCATGATCTAACCCTGCCTCTCCCAGCCTGTTGAGCTTCTGAGCGTCTACAGTCAGGTTGTTAGTCAGCACGTTAAGTCGCCTGTGTTTAACCGTGTTAACACCCAGAGGGGCAGGAACAGAGAGGCAGGAGCAGAGGGGCAGGAAGAGAGGGGCAGGAGCAGAGGGGCAGGAACAGAGGAGCAGGAGCAGAGAGGCAGGAGCAGAGAGGCAGGAGCAGAGAGGCAGGAGCAGAGAGGCAGGAGCAGAGGGGCAGGAGCAGAGAGGCAGGAGCAGAGGGGAAGGAGCAGAGGGGCAGGAGCAGAGAGGCAGGAGCAGAGGGGCAGGAACAGGAGCAGAGGGGCAGGAGCAGAGGGGCAGAGGGGCAGGAACAGAGAGGCAGGAGCAGAGGGGCAGGAAGAGAGGGGCAGGAGCAGAGGGGCAGGAGCAGAGGGGCAGGAGCAGAGGGGCAGGAGCAGAGGGGGCAGGAGCAGAGAGGCAGGAACAGGAGCAGAGGGGCAGGAGCAGAGGGGCAGGAACAGGAGCAGAGGGGCAGGAGCAGAGGGGCAGAGGGGCAGGAACAGAGAGGCAGGAGCAGAGGGGCAGGAAGAGAGGGGCAGGAGCAGAGGGGCAGGAGCAGAGGGGCAGGAGCAGAGGGGCAGGAGCAGAGGGGCAGGAGCAGAGAGGCAGGAGCAGAGGGGCAGGAGCAGAGAGGCAGGAACAGAGAGGCAGGAACAGAGGGGCAGGAGCAGAGGAGCAGGAGCAGAGGGGCAGGAACAGAGGAGCAGGAGCAGAGAGGCAGGAGCAGAGAGGCAGGAGCAGAGAGGCAGGAGCAGAGAGGCAGGAGCAGAGGGGCAGGAGCAGAGAGGCAGGAACAGAGAGGCAGGAGCAGAGGGGCAGGAGCAGAGGGGCAGGAACAGAGGGGCAGGAGCAGAGGGGCAGGAACAGAGAGGCAGGAACAGAGGGGCAGGAACAGAGAGGCAGGAACAGAGAGGCAGGAACAGAGGGGCAGGAACAGAGAGGCAGGAACAGAGAGGCAGGAACAGAGGGGCAGGAGCAGAGGGGCAGGAACAGAGAGGCAGGAACAGAGGGGCAGGAACAGAGGGGCAGGAACAGAGAGGCAGGAACAGAGAGGCAGGAACAGAGGGGCAGGAGCAGAGGAGCAGGAACAGAGGAGCAGGAACAGAGGGGCAGGAACAGAGAGGCAGGAACAGAGGGGCAGGAGCAGAGAGGCAGGAGCAGAGAGGCAGGAACAGAGAGGCAGGAACAGAGGGGCAGGAGCAGAGGGGCAGGAGCAGAGAGGCAGGAGCAGGGGGGCAGGAGCAGAGGGGCAGGAGCAGGGGGGGCAGGAACAGAGGGGCAGGAGCAGAGGGGCAGGAACAGAGAGGCAGGAACAGAGAGGCAGGAACAGAGGGGCAGGAGCAGAGGGGCAGGAACAGAGAGGCAGGAACAGAGGGGCAGGAACAGAGGGGCAGGAACAGAGAGGCAGGAACAGAGAGGCAGGAACAGAGGGGCAGGAGCAGAGGAGCAGGAACAGAGGAGCAGGAACAGAGGGGCAGGAACAGAGAGGCAGGAACAGAGGGGCAGGAGCAGAGAGGCAGGAGCAGAGAGGCAGGAACAGAGAGGCAGGAGCAGAGAGGCAGGAGCAGAGAGGCAGGAACAGAGAGGCAGGAGCAGAGAGGCAGGAGCAGAGGGGCAGGAGCAGAGGGGCAGGAACAGAGGAGCAGGAACAGAGGGGCAGGAACAGAGGAGCAGGAACAGAGAGGCAGGAGCAGAGGGGCAGGAACAGAGAGGCAGGAACAGAGAGGCAGGAGCAGAGGGTCAGGAGCAGAGGGGCAGGAGCAGAGAGGCAGGAGCAGAGGGGCAGGAGCAGAGGGGCAGGAGCAGAGGGGCAGGAGCAGAGGGGCAGGAGCAGAGAGGCAGGAGCAGAGGGGCAGGAGCAGAGGGGCAGGAGCAGAGAGGCAGGAGCAGAGAGGCAGGAACAGAGGGGCAGGAACAGAGGAGCAGGAACAGAGGGCAGGAGCAGAGAGGCAGGAGCAGAGGGGCAGGAGCAGAGGGGCAGGAGCAGAGGGGCAGGAGCAGAGGGGCAGGAACAGAGAGGCAGGAACAGAGGGCAGGAGCAGAGAGGCAGGATCACACCAAGGTCACACAGGAGAGAACCTGTTTCCCCCTGAAGGTCGATGGTTTGGTGACAGGGCTCTGGTGTAGTGACAGGGGGATGGTGTAGTGACAGGGGTCTGGTGTAGTGACAGGGGTCTGGTGTAGTGACAGGGGTCTGGTGTAGTGACAGGGGTCTGGTGTAGTGACAGGGCTCTGGTGTAGTGACAGGGGTCTGGTGTAGTGACAGGGCTCTGGTGTAGTGACAGGGCTCTGGTGTAGTGACAGGGCTCTGGTGTAGTGACAGGGCTCTGGTGTAGTGACAGGGCTCTGGTGTAGTGACAGGGCTCTGGTGTAGTGACAGGGCTCTGGTGTAGTGACAGGGCTCTGGTGTAGTGACAGGGGGATGGTGTAGTGACAGGGGTCTGGTGTAGTGACAGGGCTCTGGTGTAGTGACAGGGGTCTGGTGTAGTGACAGGGGTCTGGTGTAGTGACAGGGCTCTGGTGTAGTGACAGGGCTCTGGTGTAGTGACAGGGGTCTGGTGTAGTGACAGGGCTCTGGTGTAGTGACAGGGGGATGGTGTAGTGACAGGGGTCTGGTGTAGTGACAGGGGTCTGGTGTAGTGACAGGGCTCTGGTGTAGTGACAGGGGTCTGGTGTAGTGACAGGGCTCTGGTGTAGTGACAGGGGGATGGTGTAGTGACAGGGCTCTGGTGTAGTGACAGGGGTCTGGTGTAGTGACAGGGCTCTGGTGTAGTGACAGGGCTCTGGTGTAGTGACAGGGGGATGGTGTAGTGACAGGGCTCTGGTGTAGTGACAGGGCTCTGGTGTAGTGACAGGGCTCTGGTGTAGTGACAGGGCTCTGGTGTAGTGACAGGGGTCTGGTGTAGTGACAGGGGTCTGGTGTAGTGACAGGGGTCTGGTGTAGTGACAGGGCTCTGGTGTAGTGACAGGGGTCTGGTGTAGTGACAGGGCTCTGGTGTAGTGACAGGGCTCTGGTGTAGTGACAGGGCTCTGGTGTAGTGACAGGGCTCTGGTGTAGTGACAGGGCTCTGGTGTAGTGACAGGGCTCTGGTGTAGTGACAGGGCTCTGGTGTAGTGACAGGGCTCTGGTGTAGTGACAGGGGGATGGTGTAGTGACAGGGGTCTGGTGTAGTGACAGGGCTCTGGTGTAGTGACAGGGGTCTGGTGTAGTGACAGGGGTCTGGTGTAGTGACAGGGCTCTGGTGTAGTGACAGGGCTCTGGTGTAGTGACAGGGGTCTGGTGTAGTGACAGGGCTCTGGTGTAGTGACAGGGGGATGGTGTAGTGACAGGGGTCTGGTGTAGTGACAGGGGTCTGGTGTAGTGACAGGGCTCTGGTGTAGTGACAGGGGTCTGGTGTAGTGACAGGGCTCTGGTGTAGTGACAGGGGGATGGTGTAGTGACAGGGCTCTGGTGTAGTGACAGGGGTCTGGTGTAGTGACAGGGCTCTGGTGTAGTGACAGGGCTCTGGTGTAGTGACAGGGGGATGGTGTAGTGACAGGGCTCTGGTGTAGTGACAGGGCTCTGGTGTAGTGACAGGGCTCTGGTGTAGTGACAGGGCTCTGGTGTAGTGACAGGGGTCTGGTGTAGTGACAGGGGTCTGGTGTAGTGACAGGGGGTCTGGTGTAGTGACAGGGCTCTGGTGTAGTGACAGGGGTCTGGTGTAGTGACAGGGCTCTGGTGTAGTGACAGGGCTCTGGTGTAGTGACAGGGCTCTGGTGTAGTGACAGGGCTCTGGTGTAGTGACAGGGGTCTGGTGTAGTGACAGGGGTCTGGTGTAGTGACAGGGCTCTGGTGTAGTGACAGGGCTCTGGTGTAGTGACAGGGCTCTGGTGTAGTGACAGGGGTCTGGTGTAGTGACAGGGCTCTGGTGTAGTGACAGGGCTCTGGTGTAGTGACAGGGGTCTGGTGTAGTGACAGGGGTCTGGTGTAGTGACAGGGCTCTGGTGTAGTGACAGGGCTCTGGTGTAGTGACAGGGCTCTGGTGTAGTGACAGGGGTCTGGTGTAGTGACAGGGCTCTGGTGTAGTGACAGGGCTCTGGTGTAGTGACAGGGCTCTGGTGTAGTGACAGGGCTCTGGGTAGTACAGGGGTTGGTGTAGTGACAGGGGTCTGGTGTAGTGACAGGGGTCTGGTGTAGTGACAGGGGTCTGGTGTAGTGACAGGGGTCTGGTGTAGTGACAGGGGTCTGGTGTAGTGACAGGGCTCTGGTGTAGTGACAGGGGTCTGGTGTAGTGACAGGGCTCTGGTGTAGTGACAGGGGTCTGGTGTAGTGACAGGGCTCTGGTGTAGTGACAGGGGTCTGGGGGAACAGATCATCGATAATCTCCTGTCATTAATCGTTTGCTCTAGATGGGAGGCGATTATTGAATAATTCCCTTAAACTTTTGAAGTGGAGGGAGGTGAAGAGAGAGAGGGAAGAGAGGATGTTGGGGAGAGGATTAGAGAGAGAGAGATAAGGGAGGTAGAGTAATGAAGAGCTCAACGTGTTTCATCTTGTTTGGGATCAGGGAGAAGTTGTGGTGCAGGTTCCTGGTCAGTGCTGTCCAGAATGTTCCTCCAGCTCTGCATCCTGCGGCCAAACTCACGAGGTGCGTTCACAAACACAACATGTTCCTCATACTCACGAGGTAGCGTTCACAAACACAACATGTTCCTCATACTCACGAGGTAGCGTTCACAAACACAACATGTTCCTCATACTCACGAGGTGCGTTCACAAACACAACATGTTCCTCATACTCACGAGGTAGGGTTCACAAACACAACATGTTCCTCATACTCACGAGGTGCGTTCACAAACACAACATGTTCCTCATACTCACGAGGTAGGGTTCACAAACACAACATGTTCCTTATCTCATATTTAGAATGATTGTACTCTGTCACAAGAGAGCAACAGAAATGCATTCTTCTTCCCTATCTACTTGATTTATTGTAAACCTTCAAACATGTTTTTAACCTGAAGGATCTGATGAATGTTCCTGACCCAGGTCTCATGTCTGTGTTTGACAACATAGCTAGCAGGAGTTACAGTACCAGTGTTATACACGGGGGACATCCAATCACAATCCCCCTGAAGTGAAATAACAGTTGCATGAACACATCATATGTATAATTTAAACTGGTTTGTCTTTAAATAGACACAGAGACACTATGAGACTCAGCTTTTACTGTTGGCACCTTAAAGTATGTGTGTGTTTGCATCAGTGTGTGATGTTAGGCAGGACTAGCTCTGATATCTGTAACTGTAATCTGTAACTACAGCAATCCGAGTCTTTGGCCAGAGCCAGGATGTTGAACACGTGTAACACATGTAACGTGTGTGTAACGTGTGTGTAACGTGTGTGTAACGTGTGTGTGACGTGTGTGTGTTTGTTGCAGGAGCAGCAGTCCAGAATCCCCAAGCTCTTAGCGGTGAGCACTACACATGTCATGCAGGGTGTCTGTAGATCTGGAGGGTATGGTACCATGTCAGTACCGTCCCTCTCTAACTTTTCTCTGTCTCTCCTCTCTCCTCTCTCTCTCTCTCTCGCTCTGTGTTTCCCATCTCTCTCCTCTGTGTCTCCTCCTCTCCTCTCTCTCTCTCTCCTCTCATCTCACTTCTCTCGCTCTCTCTCTCTCTACTCTCTCTCCTATCGCTCTCTCTCCTCTCATCTCCGCCCTCCCACCCCGTCTCTCTCTCTCACTCGCTCCAATCATTCGCTCTCCACTCTCTCTCCTCTCTCTCGCCCCTCTCTCTCTCACTCTCTCCTCTCTACTCTCTTCTCTCGTCCTGTTCTTCTCTCTCTCACTCTCGCTCAGTGTGCTCCTCCTCAACTGCATCGTCGCTCTCAGGTCATCTCCCTCTCTCTCTGACCCATCTTCCACCCCGCTCTCTCTCTCTCCTCTTCGCCGTCTCTCAGGCTCTCGCATCTCCTCTCTCTCTCTCCTCGACTCTAAACTCTCTCTCCGTCTCTCGCTCCTCGCTCTCTCTCTCCATCCTCTCTCCCCTTCACATCCCCTCTCTCTCTCACCCCCCCCCCCCCCCCCACACCCCACCCCCCCCCCCACAACCCACACACCCCAACACCCCCCCCCCCCCCCCCCCCCCCCCCCACCCCCCCCCCCCCCCCCTCTCTCCCTGTCTGTATGGGCTCAGAGCGGTGGAGTGACGGGCCTGGCAGGGCGTGTGATGTGCGAGAGGGCAGGGTCACCTGCTAACCATCCGCCCTGCCTGCCCTCTCATGACCCAACCCACCCGGCACCCTAGACGGTCCCCAGACAGTGGCGGTGCTGCGCAGTGTAGCCATCGTGTACCACCCGCCTGCCAGCCCTCACTAACATCGTGCCTCATACATAATAATAGCTTTAGATTTTTTGGTCGCATCTATCTCCTTTTTTCTCCTTGGCACGATATCGATGGTTCCCAGGGGCCCTCCTGCATTTATATTTCTAAAGAATATGTATCTTTTTACTCCTCAATGATATTCTGTAGAAATAACTCCTTCATCTGTAAGGCTCTGAGGGAGGGAGATGGAGAGAGTGAGATAGGAAGGGGAGACTAACAGGCAGTAGTAGGATGAGGTTAGACAACGTGTCGAGAAGAGATAGAGAAGAGAGGTGAGGAAGAAGTAACCGTGAGAGAGAGCAGGAGCTGACCTGGTTGTGCACCTGAGTGTGTGACTGGGTGTGCACCTGAGTGTGTGACTGGGTTGTGCACCTGAGTGGTGTGACTGGGTTGTGCACCTGAGTGTGTGACTGGGTTGTGCACCTGAGTGTGTGACTGGGTTGTGCACCTGAGTGTGTGACTGGGTTGTGCACCTGAGTGTGTGACTGGGTTGTGCACCTGAGTGTGTGACTGGGTTGTTTTGTTGTGTGTGAACTGCTGTGTAGCGGCCCGTGTGCAGTGTTGAGGGACTTGTTGTTACATGCTGTCAGTGTGTGTCGGGGCATGAGAGTGTGTGTCCATGCATATGCACTCAAACACACCATGTGTTTGTGTCTACATCTCAGAAACATGCATATCTACACACACACACACACACACACACACACACACACACACAACACACACACCACACCACCCTGACCAACCTTTCCCTTGGTTTCTGGTTAATTGGGTTTTCTGCCCCCAGTAGAGTTGTGTGTGAAAACAGAGAGCAGCATGTCCTTTACCTCTAGTTCACAATTATTTCGCTCCCTCGCCCTCTTTCACTAGCTCTCTCTCGCTCTCTCTCTCTCTCTCCCTCTCTCACTAGCTCTCTCTCTATAGCTCTCTCCCTCACACTCTCTCACTAGCTCTATCTGCTCCCTCGTTCTCTCCACACCCTCTCTTCCTCTGTCTCGTCTCTTCTCTCTCTGTCTCTCTCTCCCTCGCTCTCACTATCTCTCCTTCCTCGCTCTCTCTCTCTCTCTACCTCGCTCTCTCTCACTATCTCTCTTCCTCTCTCACTATCTATCTATCTCTCTCTAACTCTCTCTCTCTCCCTCGCTCTCTCACTATCTCTCTCTTTCTCTCCTCTTCTTCAATCTTCCTTCTCTCCTATCTTCCCTCTTCCTCTCCATCTTCATCTACATGTCTACAGTCGGTCTGCCAATCCATCCAATTTATTTATCAAGCTTTTATTGACTGAATACAGAAATACATGATGGTGCATTCAGAGCAACATTTACATTCCATTATTGTTATCCAGTGTTTCTCTCTGCTATCCTGCTTTACATAAAGCACATACCTGCTGATAATGAATGTGTCTGTCACTGTTTATATAATAATTATCTGTGTGTGTGTGTGTGTGTGTGCCTGTGTGTGTGTGTGTGCCTGTGTGTGTGTGCGTGCCTGTGTGTGTGTGTGTGTGTGTGTGTGTGCCTGTGCGTGCCTGTGTGTGTGTGTGTGTGTGTGTGCCTGTGTGCTGTGGTGTGTGCCTGTGTGTAGTGGTGTGTGTGCCTGTGTGTGTGCGTGCTGTGTGTGCCTGTGTGTGTGTGTGTGTGTGTGTGCTGTGCGTGCCTGTGTGTGTGTGTGTGTGTGTGTGCCTGTGCGTGCCTGTGCGTGCCTGTGTGTGTGTGTGGTGTGTTGTGTGTGCCTGTGTGTGTGTGTGTGTGTGTGTGTGTGTGTGTGCCTGTGTGTGCCTGTGTGTGTGTGCGTGCGTGCCTGTGTGTGTGTGTGTGTGTGTGCGTGCCTGTGTGTGTGTGTTTCAGAGAGGTGTCATGAGGACTGCCTGGTGTGCTCAGGGAGAGCAGATCAGTGTGAGGTGTGTCGGGACCCCTCAGCCCTGCTGCTCCAGGGCCGCTGCCTCCTCTCCTGCCCCCCTCGCTATCACGCCCTGGGCAGGGAGTGTGCAGGTACCACCACCACCCCACACCCCCCCTCCCCACACACACACACACACACACACAGCAGCACGAGCAGGGGAGAGGGAGAGCGTTTGAAAGGCAGCATGAGAGAGCCTGCAGACCCTGTAAGTGACAGCATGTCATAACAGGGCCAAAGTCCTGGAGCTCAAATGGTAGGAATCTCTAGACACACACACCTCATATACACCTCTCTCACACACACACACACACACACACACACACACACACACACACACACACACACACACCACACACACACACACACACACACACACACACACAGGGAGACAGGGGATGAAGGCATCAGTTGACAGACAGCCTAATCCTTTCCCCTGAGGAGTGGAATGTTCCAGAATGATAATGGAATGACTGTGTGCTGGACGTATGTAAGTCAGGCGGGGGAGGCCGTGGTCCCAGATTCATGGACATACTGTATTGCTTTACATTTGATTTAAACTTGTATTTATTTTTAATGTCTAGGACTAAGTAGCCCTTTCAAAGGAGACATGCTTGTGTGTGTAGGATCGGTTTAACCTCTGTCTGGGAAAGTGTTAATCAAGCTGAGTCTAGTTTGGTGAGTGCAGTAGGATGTGTATGTTGGTATGGTGAGGTGAGAGGTGGTGATGAAGGGAGACTGTGAGAGATCTCCCAGCTGCTGGAGACTGCTGGACTCTCTCTCCCTCCTGTCATCACCTCTCCCCTCGCCTCTCTGCCACCCTCCCTGCCTCTCTGCCACCCTCTCTGCCTCCCTGCCACCCTCTCTGCCTCCCTCTCTCTCACCTTCTAATGACACCCCTCCATCTCTCCCTGTCCATCTCTCTATCTCTTGATCTCTATCACTCTTCCTGTCTCTGTGCCTCTCCCCAGCCTGCCAGTCTTCCTGTGCCACCTGTGAGAGCAGCTTGGAGTGCAGCAGCTGTGAGGGCTCGTCTGTGTTGAGCAGCCGCCAGTGTGTGACCACCTGTGAGCCAGGCTTGTACCGGGACCACACACGCTGTCTGCGTAAGGAACCGTCCTCGATCTCTTCTATATCTGCACTCACCCTCTATCTACCCTCTATCCACCCCCCATCCCGCCCCCCACCCACCCCCCATCCCGCCCCCCACCCCCCATCCCTCCCGCCCCCCATCCCGCACCATCCCGCCCCCCATCCCGCCCCCCACCCCCCATCCCTCCCCCCACCCCCCATCCCGCCCCCCACCCCCACAGAGAAATGTGTGCGTAAGAGAGAGAGGGAGAAAGAGAGAGTCAAATGGAGAATGGAACAATGAGTGAGAGATCAGGTTAGAAACAGAGAGATGGAGAGACTGATCACTGACAGACTGAAACTATGTCACACTCTCACCTTGTTAAGCTTCTCTAAAACACATTCAGTTCACTCATGACAGCTCATTACTGAGGAATTTATATACATTTCTCCTGATGTTAGAGTGATGATTAATACACATCTTCTCCTGTGATATAGAGTGATATATCCTGTGATATAGTGTTTGTCTCGACGCTCATCTGTTCTGCTCATCTCCGATCTCATCCCCCTCCACCAGTAGTTCTCCTACTTTGTCTATTTTTAGACGTGATGAATGTGAGCTGCTCCCCGAGCTGCTCTGAGGGAGAGGGGCGTGGCTCCAGGAGCCTGGCAGGTCTCAGTAGAGATGATGTTTGCTCAGCGCTTGACAGCATCTCGTTGTGTTAGCTGAGAGATGACAGGGAGAGTAGACACATTAGCGGCTGATCCCACATCTGTTTGTGCTATTGCCAGAATATTCACCCGGCTACCGTTGCCGACTTTTTTCCACTTTTCATCCTACATGTTTATTTGAGGCTGGTAGGACAATCTGATAGCTAGATAGAGTCTGTAGCACTGTAAGAATCAATACATCAATGTACAGGGCCCTGGCATGTCCTGGTGCATGCTGGGACACATGCAGCGGCCCTGGCATGCCTGGTGCATGCTCGCCTCACAGCAGAGGTCCTGGTCAACCCCGGTGTTCCTGGTGCTTTGCTGTGTGGACTTACAGTGCCCGTGCCTGTGCTGGGTTCCTCGGGTCTGGGGTACACATAACGGGGCTCCTGGCATGTCCTGGTGCATGATGGGACAGCTACAGGCCCTGGCAATGTCATGAGTGCATCTGGGAAAACATACAGGGCCCTGGCATGTCCTGGTGCATGCTGGGACACATACAGGGCCCTGGCTGTCCTGGTGCATGCTGGGACACATACAGGGCCCTGGCATGTCCTGGTGCATGATGGGACACATACAGGGCCCTGGTATGTCCTGGTGCATGCTGGGACACATACAGGGCCCTGGTGTGTCCTGGTGCATGATGGGACACATACAGGGCCCTGGTGTGTCCTGGTGCATGATGGGACACATACAGGGCCCTGGTTCCTCAGTGCTGCTCTGACATTTACATCAAGAGCACTCTGGCTCCAAAGCCATCTGCAGACAGAAGATCAAGGCGTCATGTCTTATCAAAGCTCCAGTCCCAGAGTCAAGGGAGACAGAGAAGATCACTATTTCATCAGCTCCTCTTGTTCCTGTGTGAGGTGTAAGCTGGAGGAGCTTAGTCCCAATGTGATCATGATCACTCTGTGTGTGTGCACACACACACACACACACACACACACACACACACACACACACACACACACCACACACACACACACACACTCTCACACACACACACACACACACTCACACACACACACACAGATAGGCGAAGAGATCACAGTCATTATTTGGGGACCTTAAACAGTGTGGCAGGGCTTCTGAGCGATATGTGTCCCTCTCTCTCAGGTTGTCATGCCGATATGTGTCCCTCTCTCTCAGGTTGTCATGCCGATATGTGTCCCTCTCTCTCAGGTTGTCATGAGTCGTGTTCAGAGTGTGTGGGACCGGGTCCTGAGGAGTGTGTGTCCTGTTCCAGCCCCGCCCTCCTGCTGAGAGAGGGGGCGTGTGTCTCAGACTGTGGACCAGGCTTCTACACGCAGAGAGGCGTCTGCTACGGTGAGCTGCTGGAGATCATAGCCATGACACTAACCTACAGGATGAGTGTGTAACAGGGGGCTACGTATGATTAAGAACAATTATGCAACAGGTAGTTTGTATGTGATTGGTTGACATGCATCATTATGATAAATCACGGTTGACAACTTTTTATGGTTCTATTTGAATGATCAGTGCAAACCCACACAGATGATCAATACCACCTCATCTGCATGCTACCCCTGGTGCACATGCTAATACATTAGCATCTCAGACACTCTCCAGCCCACTTTCCATTAGCATGGATTAGCGCTCTCCTGTGAATGCTTTACGCTCAGTAAACACATTACCCTGGGAGATAGCGGCCCACAATGCACCATTCCCGTGAGTGGGAGAGGCAGTCACCAGCAGGTGAAGGATGCGCTGGTTCCCTCCCTGGAAACCAGCCAATCAGCTCGCAGAACCACAATCCCTGTTGAACTGGAATTAGTTTATTTGTATTTTACTCTAATGAAGTTCCAGATCAGCTTGAATCAGCATAGTTTCTATGTTAAACAGAAGAGATGGTAGAGAGGGGCGACGTGGTGATGAGTGAGAGGACAGAGCTGCTGCTCGGTGGAGGATCAGGATGTGCTGGCAGGTAGCCTCCTGCTGAAGCATGTTCCTGGGTAGAGGGTTCTGGGGGACGGAGCCGCGGGCCGTCTGAACACACGGCAAACCTCTGAGGAGCTGTGTGAGGGTCAGGTGACAGTGTGGAAACACCAGCAGGGATGATGTGAGGGTGAAGAAGACAGTGTGGGAAACACCAGGAGACATGATGTGAGGGTGCAGAGACAGTGTGGGAACACCAGGAGACATGATGTGAGGGTGAAGAGACAGTGTGGAAACACCAGCAGGGATGGTGTGAGGGGTCAGGTGACAGTGTGGGAACACCAGCAGGGATGATGTGAGGGTGAAGAAGACAGTGTGGAAACACCAGGAGGGATGATGTGAGGGTCAGGTGACAGTGTGGAAACACCAGCAGGGATGATGTGAGGGTAGAAGACAGTGTGGAAACACCAGCAGGGATGATGTGAGGGTGAAGAGACAGTGTGGAAACACTAGGAGACATGATGTGAGGGTCAGGTGACAGTGTGGGAACACCAGCAGGGCATGATGTGAGGGTCAGGTGACAGTGTGGAAACACCAGGAGACATGGTGTGAGGGTCAGGTGACAGTGTGGAAACACCAGCAGGATGATGTGAGGGTGAAGAAGACAGTGTGGAAACACCAGCAGGGATGATGTGAGGGTGAAGAAGACAGTGGGTGGAAACACTAGGAGACATGGTGTGAGGGTGAAGAAGACAGTGTGGAAACACCAGCAGGGATGATGTGAGGGTGAAGAAGACAGTGTGGAAACACTAGGAGACATGGTGTGAGGGTGAAGAAGACAGTGTGGAAACACCAGCAGGGATGATGTGAGGGTCAGGTGACAGTGTGGAAACACCAGCAGGGATGATGTGAGGGTGAATAAGACAGTGTGGAAACACCAGCAGACATGATGTCAGGGTGAAGAAGGGATTTCCTCCCGGCCTCTTCCTGCTGGGTGTGTTTGTGTTTAGTTGCGTTGACAGCTGACTTACCCTCCAGCGTGGTTGATGTGTGGAAGACAGTCTTCATGTTTTAACACGTTGGGTTTCTGAATGTCTTGAAGGGAAACCCTCACATAAAGACCATATAGATCCAGGAGGATTCTTTGTGTTCAGAGTTTTGTCTGGAAGTTTGTTTGCTGTCAGTTACACTGAAGCGAAGAGGCAGTAGTGAAGCTGATGTGTGTTACTGAAGAGGCAGTAGTGAAGCTGATGTGTGTGTGACTGAAGAGGCAGTAGTGAAGCTGATCTGTGTGACTGAAGAGGCAGTAGTGAAGCTGATCTGTGTGACTGAAGAGGCAGTAGTGAAGCTGATGTGTGTGACTGAAGAGGCAGTAGTGAAGCTGATGTGTGTGACTGAAGAGGCAGTAGTGAAGCTGATGTGTGTGACTGAAGAGGCAGTAGTGAAGCTGATGTGTGTGACTGAAGAGGCAGTAGTGAAGCTGATGTGTGTGACTGAAGAGGCAGTAGTGAAGCTGATGTGTGTGACTGAAGAGGCAGTAGTGAAGCTGATGTGTGTGTGACTGAAGAGGCAGTAGTGAAGCTGATGTGTGTGACTGAAGAGGCAGTAGTGAAGCTGATGTGTGTGACTGAAGAGGCAGTAGTGAAGCTGATGTGTGTGACTGAAGAGGCAGTAGTGAAGCTGATGTGTGTGACTGAAGAGGCAGTAGTGAAGCTGATGTGTGTGACTGAAGAGGCAGTAGTGAAGCTGATGTGTGTGACTGAAGAGGCAGTAGTGAAGCTGATGTGTGTGACTGAAGAGGCAGTAGTGAAGCTGATCTGTGTGACTGAAGAGGCAGTAGTGAAGCTGATGTGTGTGACTGAAGAGGCAGTAGTGAAGCTGATCTGTGTGACTGAAGAGGCAGTAGTGAAGCTGATGTGTGTGACTGAAGAGGCAGTAGTGAAGCTGATGTGTGTGACTGAAGAGGCAGTAGTGAAGCTGATCTGTGTGACTGAAGAGGCAGTAGTGAAGCTGATGTGTGTGACTGAAGAGGCAGTAGTGAAGCTGATGTGTGTGACTGAAGAGGCAGTAGTGAAGCTGATGTGTGTGACTGAAGAGGCAGTAGTGAAGCTGATGTGTGTGTGACTGAAGAGGCAGTAGTGAAGCTGATGTGTGTGACTGAGTGAAGAGGCAGTAGTGAAGCTGATGTGTGTGACTGAAGAGAGCAGTAGTGAAGCTGATGTGTGTGACTGTTCCCCCCCAGCCTGCGACCCCTCCTGTGCCTCCTGTTATCCTGACAACCCCAAGTGCATGAGCTGCCCCCCGGGTTCTGCTTTGCATCATGGGAAATGTGTTTCCGACTGTCCTGAAGGGCATTACCTTGAAAGTGGCAGCAGGTGTAGAGGTACGTATCTCCTCAGAACCAAAACATGTACTGCAAACTGTCTTGAAAACATCCAGTTTGTAACATGTCCACATTTTGATTCCTCATTGAGGTGTGCTACTATTTGATCTAGTGTCCATTGACACACACAGACATCACTGTGAGCGTGTGACTGAGTTCCACTCCTGTAAGCCAGCGTGTGTGACCTGGGTCCCCTTGCCCCCAGCTTGTCCAGGTTCCTGCTCCTCCTGCTCTGGTCCCGGGGCGTCCCAGTGCCTGCGCTGCCCAGACAGACACTCCCTCAGGGGGGGGCGCTGTGTGGAGGCCTGCGGAGAGGGCCTGTATCCTCAGGACGGGGCCTGCCACAGTAAGTACCAGTCATCACTTCACACAGCTACCAGTTATCACTTCACACAGCTACCAGTTATCACTTCACACAGCTACCAGTCATCACTTCACACAGCTACCAGTTATCACTTCACACAAACACAGCTACCAGTCATCACTTCACACAGCTACCAGTCATCACTTCACACAGCTACCAGTCATCACTTCACACAGCTACCAGTTATCACTTCACACAAACACAGCTACCAGTCATCACTTCACACAGCTACCAGTCATCACTTCACACAGCTACCAGTCATCACTTCACACAGCTACCAGTCATCACTTCACACAGCTACCAGTTATCACTTCACACACAGCTACCAGTCATCACTTCACACAGCTACCAGTCATCACTTCACACAGCTACCAGTCATCACTTCACACAGCTACCAGTTATCACTTCACACAAACACAGCTACCAGTCATCACTTCACACAGCTACCAGTTATCACTTCACACAACCTGTTGCTTGTTTGATGATCTAATTGATCCCAGTGATCCTCTAACACTTCCCTTGGCTGCTTTTTGAGCCCTGCATCCCCCCCAGCCCTGCTTCCCCCGTACGTGAGACGTAATCTCAGCCTTCTGTTGTTCCTCCAAGCCCTGTGCTCCTGCTTGCTAACGAGCTCACACATCCTGGGCCTCTCCTTCAGGGGCGACAGAAACAGCTGCTCCATCAAGCGCTCTCACTCAAACTGGAGCTGTTTTTACCTCGTATGTGATGAAGACAAATGGAAAATAGATCCTTGTCTGGGTTGTGAGTGTGTCTAACCCTAAACCCCCTCCCCCTCCCCCTCTCCCCCAGTCCTAACTCTCTCTAACTCTCTCTAACTCTCTCTCTCCTCCCCAGGCTGTGATGCGTCCTGCCGGGTGTGTCTGGGTCCTGGCCCGTCTGGCTGTCTGTCCTGCAGGAAGCCAGAGGAGGCTCTGCTGCCCCAGGGTGGGGGGTGGGGGTGTGTGTGTGTCAGGGTGCTCCGCACGCCACTACCTGGACGCGTCACACACCTGCCGAGGTGGGTACACAGTGTGTCTCTCTGTAACCGGAAGTGCTGTTTGTTCATCTTCAGTGAACTTACACCAGTGGTATTTCACTTCCGTTCAAGCCTTTTCAGCTTGTGGTGACCAGGCGCTGTGTCTGTGGTGACCAGGCTCTGTGTCTGTGAGACCTGCCTGTGCTCTCCACACCTGCCAGGATGGGAGTCCCCGCTAGTCTGAGGCCGAACAAGACCTCCGTCACTATCTGATCTGACATCCCCTCTTCCTATGAGCTCATGGCTTATCTAACAACACTCACCTGATCGTTAGTGGGGAGAGGCCTGCATTTACAGGAACAGAAAGCCATCACTGACATCCTTTTACTGCTTTCCATTCCCACGCTGCCGGGGCTGAGCGCAGCCTCTGGAGCACAGCGCTCGCTTCACAGTCAACCAGCTGGACCCTGCAGCTCACACAGAGCACAGCTAGCTATTACTGTAATTACAGAGCAGACTCTGGAGTTCATGTGCTTCCTGTTCTTTATACGTTCTGGCTTTCCGGAGACGAATC
>CAEFZP010002888.1:125000-130000 GCA_903064625.1 Mallotus villosus
AAGCTGCCAAAAGCAATGTTATTGTTGGAGGGTCTGTTCCTGTTAAATATTTGGATAAAGGTTTGTGCCTAACAGTAGTTGAAGCTAAAGCCAACAAATGATTCTGATCTGCTAGTCTCCTCCTTCATGCTAGCTGGATGTCTTCATGCTAGCTGGATGTCTTCATGCTAGCTGTCTTCATGCTAGCTGGATGTCTTCATGCTAGCTGGATGTCTTCATGCTAGCTGGATGTCTTCATGCTAGCTGGATGTCTTCATGCTAGCTGGATGTCTTCATGCTAGCTGGATGTCTTCATGCTAGCTGGATGTCTTCATGCTAGCTGTCTTCATGCTAGCTGGATGTCTTCATGCTAGCTGGATGTCTTCATGCTAGCTGGATGTCTTCATGCTAGCTGGATGTCTTCATGCTAGCTGGATGTCTTCATGCTAGCTGGATGTCTTCATGCCAGCTGGATGTCTTCATGCTAGCTGGATGTCTTCATGCTAGCTGGATGTCTTCATGCTAGCTGGATGTCTTCATGCTAGCTGGATGTCTTCATGCTAGCTGGATGTAGCTGGATGTCTTCATGCTAGCTGGATGTCTTCATGCTAGCTGGATGTCTTCATGCTAGCTGGATGTAGCTGGATGTCTTCATGCTAGCTGGATGTCTTCATGCTAGCTGGATGTCTTCATGCTAGCTGGATGTCTTCATGCTAGCTGGATGTCTTCATGCTAGCTGGATGTAGCTGGATGTCTTCATGCTAGCTGGATGTCTTCATGCTAGCTGGATGTCTTCATGCTAGCTGGATGTAGCTGGATGTCTTCATGCTAGCTGGATGTCTTCATGCTAGCTGGATGTCTTCATGCTAGCTGGATGTCTTCATGCTATCTGGATGTCTTCATGCTAGCTGGATGTCTTCATGTCTCTGTGGACTGACAGTGTCGGTGTCTCCTCTCAGGATGCCATCCTTCCTGTGAGGCCTGCAGTGGGGAGGAGCCTCTGTCCTGCTCTTCCTGTCCCGCCCCCCATGGTCCTCCTGCCCTCTGGGCTCTGCTCTGCCAGCTGTCCCAGGGGTTACTATGCCAACGGAGACAGAGTCTGCAATGGTGAGTATGGCCCCTGGTGACAGACCTGTCCTCAGACAGTTTAAAGATGTCTTCCTGATGACCTGTAACCCTGATGCCTCCTGGTTGTGCAGCGTGTTGACTCCCCGTGCCTGAGCTGTGAGGGTGCGGGGGCGTGCCGTTCCTGCAGGGATCCAGCCCAGGTGCTGCTGTTTGGGGAGTGTCAGGACAGCTGTGCCCAGCAGTACTACCTTAACACCACCACCAGAGCCTGCACAGGTACCCTCCTCCACCCCTCACACCCCCTGCTGACACACTCACCCCCAGACCCCTGCTGACACACTCACCCCAGACCCCTGCTGACACACTCACCCCAGACCCCTGCTGACACACTCACCCCAGACCCCTGCTGACACACTCACCCCAGACCCCTACTGACACACTCACCCCAGACCCCTGCTGACACACTCACCCCAGACCCCTGATGACACACTCACCCCAGACCCCTGCTGACACACTCACCCCAGACCCCTGCTGACACACTCACCCCAGACCCCTACTGACACACTCACCCCAGACCCCTGCTGACACACTCACCCCAGCACCCTGCTGACACACTCACCCCAGCCCCCTGCTGACACACTCACCCCAGACCCCTGCTGACACACTCACCCCAGACCCCTACTGACACACTCACCCCAGACCCCTGCTGACACACTCACCCCAGCACCCTGCTGACACACTCACCCCAGCACCCTGCTGACACACTCACCCCAGCCCCCTACTGACACACTCACCCCAGACCCCTGCTGACACACTCACCCCAGACCCCTGCTGACACACTCACCCCAGACCCCTGCTGACACACTCACCCCAGCACCCTGCTGACACACTCACCCCAGCCCCCTGGACGAAGCCTTTCATGTTTATCCAAAGCTCGTTCTTTTGTTGTTGTCCCAACTGTGAGCATCTCAAAGCAGATATTTAAATGCTGCAAACCTGCTGTAGCCTGCTACATGTTTTCCTTCCTTTTAGATAAGGTACACATCAAACAGCTTGCTATTTTCTGATGTTAAAGCAGGACATTGAAGGTATGCAATGGAAATGACTGCTTGGTACAAACACTAAAGTAAATATTTATCCTTTATCGGAAGGTGTTGATAATAATGTAATTCGGTTTTCCCAGGCCTTAGGCCCTATAACAGACCTGCTAACTTCTATCTGACAGGATTAAGGTTATGCTCACTGCTAGTGGTGGAGAGAGGAGATGAAATAGATTTGCTTTGAGATGATTAGACCAGGGAGACTGTTTATCCCCCGAGCCAAACACTACCTGGAGAAGCCTCTGACCCCTGAGTGAACCTGCAGAGGAAGAGAGAGGCTGGCTAAGCTAAGCTAGGCTAAGCTAGGCTAAGCTAGGCTAGGCTAAGCTAGCTAGCTCGCTAACTGTGGTTGCTGTTCTGCCTGATGTGCTAATGAGGAGGCTGCGGTGACCTGGATGAGGCCCCATGTCACCTGACTGAGGCCCCATGTCACCTGACTGGCACCATGTCACCTGACTGAGGCCCCATGTCACCTGACTGAGGCCCCATGTCACCTGACTGAGGCCCCATGTCACCTGACTGAGGCCCCATGTCACCTGACTGAGGCCCCATGTCACCTGACTGAGGCACCATGTCACCTGACTGGCCCCATGTCACCTGACTGAGGCCCCATGTCACCTGACTGGGCTGCTGGGACCTTAAGACCAGAGGTACTAGGGTTCATTAGTGCAGGGAATGTTCTGGACTGACCAAGTAGGTTTGGGCTACATTTCTACTTCCCCTTTTCTCTTACACACACACGTTAACACACACACACACACTTTAACACACACACACACACCCTCTCTCTGACATTTTCTCTTTCACACACACAAACTCACACACATTCACTCACATTCACTCACACACACACACACAGTGATCCAGATATTCATGTGTCTCTTTCTTCCTCAGAAGCTAGGCTGTATCTGCCAGTGTCACTCTCTATATGGATTATTTGTGCTTCCTATCTCATATTCCTACGTGTCCTACACTTTCCTCTGACCCTGAGTTAGGTTGTGGTGTGTGTGTGTTGTGTGTGTGTCTAATCAGCTTTACAGGATGGTGTGTTATATGGGGGATGCCTGTCGAACAGATGTAGAGATAGGTACATCGTATGCTCGACTCACACTGAGAGAGATGAAGAGTAGCGAGAGGAGAGCAAGTAGAGGAAAAGAAGAGAAAGAGGAAAGAGAGACGGCAGAGGAGGAGGAAGAACGAGAAGCGAGAAGCGGAGGGCAAAGAAGAGACGAGAAACGAGAGGAGCGCGAGAGAGGAGAGAGAGCAGCAGAAGAGAGAGAGAGAGACGAAAGAGAGGAGAGAGAGAGCGAGAGAGAAGAGCGAGAGAGAGAGATAGAAAAGAAGAGAGGGAGAGAGAGAAAAGAAGAGCGAGATAGAAGACGAGCACAGACGATAGGATGATACAGCAGCTGTAGGGATCTCTAGACTAGCTATCAAAGTATCTATCTCCATCTCTCCCCTCCTCTCTCTCTCTCTCCTCTCTCTCAGAGTGTGACTGGAGCTGTAACTCCTGCAGTGGTCCCCTGGTGTCAGACTGTCTGCAGTGTATGGAGGGGCTGGTTCTGCAGGAGGGCATGTGTTCCCAGGCCTGCTCTCCTGGGGTCCTACCAGCACAGGGACACCTGCCTGCGTCAGTACCCCACTCTCATGACAACACTTAAAGTATTATTACTACTAATGATTGATTTGACCTAAGTGAAAGCTGCAGTGTGGTGATGTGTGTTCTTGTGTGCAGCCTGTGAGGAGGACTGTGAGCAGTGTCAGGGTCCGGGGGTCTGTGAGCGTTGCCCGGCCCCCCTCGTGATGCGTCTGGGACGCTGTGTGTCAGACTGTGGGAGGAACTTCTTCCTGGATGCTTCCATGCAACTCTGCACACGTGAGAACTTCAGTCAGCCTCAACACACTCTGTTTAGATGTTAATGATTGATTTGATGGGTCTTATTTGATGGATCTAAGTAATAAATGCAATCAAGTGATTCTGAGGAACAACAAGGGGCTCAAAGTGTGGACTTCCTAGAGAGTTATTCAAGTATATTCAGGGACATTTGTGAACTGTTCTTGTTGTTGTTCTGCAGCCTGCGCCCACGACTGTGTGGAGTGTGAGGGGGAGGGGCTCTGCAGGGTGTGTCGTTACCATGCCTACCTGAGAGACGGACGCTGCGTCCCTGACTGCGGACGCGGTTACTATGCCGACAAGAAGACCATGACGTGCTATGGTGAAACATGGATTCTGTTCCATCGTTATGAAGTCGCTGACATGCTAATATGACATGCTAATATCTATATCTAACCCTGACACTAAACTGTTTATTTATTTCCTGACAAGTACACCCATATATTGAACCTTTTCTTCCTTCCTTCCAACACTTCCTCCCTCTCTCACCCTCCCTCTCCTTTCTTCGCCCACCCACCCTTTATCTCCCCCCCCCCACACACACACCTCCACCCCCCCCTTCCCTCTCCAGTTAACACCCACGCCCCCACCCTCCATGTGAACGGCACCTTGCTGGTGCCCCTTGAGGGGATGGTGCCCCTCCCCCCCTCCCTGCTGTCTACCCAGAGCCCCCCCGGGCCCCCCGGGCCCTGTTCCTCCAGCTGCTCCAGCCCCCCCCAGAGCGGGCGCCTGGTCGTGGTGGAGGGGGGCGGGGAGCGCCTGCTGGCACGGGACGACAGCTTCTCCTGGGCCCAGCTGCAGGGCGGGGCGGTGCGCTTCAGCCAGGACAAGGACAAGCCCAGGTGAGTGGGTGGAGGACAAGCCCAGGTGAGGGGGGGGGGTGGAGGACAAGCCCAGGTGAGGGGGGGGAGGGGGGGTGGAGGACAAGCCCAGGTGAGGGGGGGGAGGGGTGGAGGACA
>CAEFZP010002888.1:135000-139938 GCA_903064625.1 Mallotus villosus
GGAAGTGAGAGCTGTCAGCCTCGGCGCCATGGTAACATGCCTCAGCTTGCAGGCTCCCTGTAGGTGGTCTCACGTTCCCCCTCATCTGTAATGAGACGCATAAATAACCGTGAGACACATGGCACAGTGCCTGACCCCGTACAGTCAGACAGTGCAGCTCTGACTCTGCTCTCTCCCCCAGCCTCCCCAGGTCCTGCAGTGACTCTGCTCTCTCCCCCAGCCTCCCCAGGTCCTGCAGGTCTGACTCTGCTCTCTCCCCCAGCCTCCCCAGGTCCTGTCCTTGCGCCCCCTGGTGGTGGGGGTGGGCCAGGCGGGCGTGTTGTCCGGGACGTGCTCCAGGTGCAGGACCCTGACAACCCCCAGGATGTGCTGGTGATGGTGCTCACCCCTCCCCGCCACGGACGCATCAGCCGTCTCCACGGCGAGCGTCTCCACGGCGAGCGTCTCCACGGCGAGCGTCTCCACGGCGACCGTCTCCACGGCGAGCGTCTCCACGGCGAGCGTGCGCTGGGCCGCTTCAGGCTGGAGGATCTGAGCGGGGAGCGTCTGCAGTACATCCACCAGGGGGCGCTGCCCGGGAACGACTCAGCTCTGCTGCAGATCAACGACGGACACAGCTACCTCAACATCCTGCTGCTGGTGGAAATCACACAGAAGGTAGGGGGGGGGAGGGGGGAGAGGGGAGAGGGGGGGAGAGGGGAGAGGGGGGAGGGGAGGGGAGGGGAGAGGGGAGGGAGGGAGGGGGGGAGGAGGGGGTGAGAGCAGGGGAGGGGGAGGAGGGGGGGAGAGGGGAGGGAGGGAGGGGGAGGAGGGGGGAGAGAGAGGGAGGGGGAGGGAGGGGGGAGAGGGGAGAGGGAGGGGAGGGGAGGGGAGGGGGAGGAGGGGGAGGAGGGGGGAGGGGGGAGAGGGGGTGGGGGGAGGGGGGGAGGAGGGGGGGAGAGGGGAGAGGGGAGGGGAGGGGGAGGGAGGGGGAGGAGGGGGGAGAGGGGAGAGAGGGGAGAGGGGAGGGGAGGGGGAGGGAGGGGGAGGAGGGGGGAGAGAGGGGAGAGAGGGGAGAGGGGAGGGGAGGGAGGGGGGAGTTGCCTTGGAGGACAAACCATCTTTTCCCTTTGTTGCCTGTTCCTGCTCTTCACTTATTAATCTTGGTGTTGTGGTCTGGATGGTTTGGTGGATGTTTCTCACGTTGCGTCAGATTGCTCTGTACCGATCCCCCCCCCCTCCCAGGGGGCGAGATGAGGCCTGTCTGGGCTGGGAGGTGTCTAGATGTCTAGACTGATAACAGACAGATCTTTTCAGCTCTCATCCAGGGACAGCTCTCTTCCCTGCAGGCACTGCTACATCATCACCTCCTACACACACACACACACAGTCACACACACACACACGCACGCACACACACACACACACACACACACCACACACACACACACCACACAGTCACACACACACACACAGTCACACACACCTGACACACACCCATCCCTGACACAGGGGACCCACTTCTCCTCTTGCAGCAGAGGCCTGAAGAGGTCATATACTGCATACCCCTACATACATACCCAAGGCCACTGGGCACTTAGGCTTGCATTCATACACACACTACATAAGAGTTGAACACAAGGTCATACATTCATAGTTAGACTATCTCATAGATTTTAACTTTCACAACCTAACTGTTGTGACCTAAATGTTTGACATTATACAAACGCACACACACACACATACACGTACATGGAGGGATGGAGGGATGGAGGGATGGAGGGGTGGAGGGATGGAGGGATGGAGGGATGGAGGGGTGGAGGGAGGAGGGATGGAGGGATGGAGGGATGGAGGGATGGAGGGGTGGAGGGATGGAGGGATGGAGGGATGGAGGGGTGGAGGGATGGAGGGATGGAGGGATGGAGGGATGGAGGGATGGAGGGATGGAGGGATGGAGGGATGGAGGGATGGAGGGATGGAAGATGGAGGATGGAGGGATGGAGGGATGGAGGGATGGAGGGATGGAGGGATGGAGGGGTGGAGGGATGGAGGGATGGAGGGATGGAGGGATGGAGGGATGGAGGGATGGAGGGATGGAGGGATGGAGGGATGGATGGTTGAGCTGGGAGCTGGAAGGAGCAGGGCTGTAATGAGCCCTGAGCTCTTTGTGTTCAGCTCTCTGGCTTGGCAAGAAGCCGCCTTGGCTCGTCATTACAGTATCGTGGTAGGAGGTGTGTGTGGTCTTACTGTGTGTTTCAGGGCATAATGCTAAAAAACCATATACAGTCCCATATACAGTTTTTCAGTCCCAGTCCAGACCTGCTGTGTAGATCTGTACTTATATAAACGCTTCCATCTGGGAACCTCAAGCATTCTTAATTAGTCGAGGTAAACCGTTGAGCTTTAGTTTATTTTATTCATTAGTTTTTGCAGAGTCACTGGGGTTTTGTTGCATAGTTTCACACCTCAAAGGTGTTGATTTACTGATCCCCCTCAACTTAATACCAGCTCACACACCACACACACACTTCACACACACCTCACACCACACACCTCACACACACCATCCACACACCACACACACCTCATCTTGCGCCTGAGCTGGGGAGTTGCTGAAACAAACAACTTTGCTACTATGGAGTTGGCACTCCATCTCTCTCTCTCCAAAAGGATTTGTCTCCTAATGCCCCCCCCCCTACCCCTCTCTCCCCCTCCCACACCCTCTCACTCAGCTGATACCCCCCCACACCCACACCCCCACCCCTCTGACGACTCCATGGTAACAGTGTGAGAAGCGGCCCTGAGAGAGAGGCCTGGTCCTCATCACTCAGCAGACCCCGTGTGTGTTCAGAGGGAGGGATGAGGGAGGGAGGGATGAGGGAGGGATGAGGGAGGATGAGGGAGGGAGGGATGAGGGAGGGATGAGGGAGGGATGAGGGAGGGATGAGGGAGGGATGAGGGAGGGATGAGGGAGGGATGAGGGAGGGATGAGGGAGGGATGAGGAGGGATGAGGTAGGGAAGTGTTTGCTGGGAAAGTCTGAACTGGTTCCCAACAGAGTACAGAGTACTGAGTAGTGTGTGTTGTCCCCAGGCCACGCCCCCTGGTTCAGAGTACTGAGTACTGAATAGTGTGTGTTGTCCCCAGGCCACGCCCCCTGGTTCAGAGTACAGAGTACTGAGTAGTGTGTGTTGTCCCCAGGCGGCGTCCCCTCCTCGGCTGGTGTCGCGGCCCCAGGCGTGGGTGCGTGCGGGGGGCCAGGTGCGTCTGGGCAGCAGGTACCTGCGAGCTGAGAGCCAGGGAGCAGGACAGCAGGACATCCTGTACAGCATCGTGTCTCCAGACGGCAGCCCCACCTACGGTACCTGGTCTCACACTCCCTCCTGCATGCTGCTGTCTGCCTGGTCTCACACTCCCTCCTGCATGCTGCTGTGTGCCTGGTCTCACACTCCCTCCTGCATGCTGCTGACTGCCTGGTCTCACACTCCCTCCTGCATGCTGCTGTCTGCCTGGTCTCACACTCCCTCCCTCCTGCATGCTGCTGTCTGCCTGGTCTCACACTCCCTCCTGCATGCTGCTGTCTGCCTGGTCTCACACTCCCTCCTGCATGCTGCTGACTGCCTGGTCTCACACTCCCTCCCTCCTGCATGCTGCTGTGTGCCTGGTCTCACACTCCCTCCTGCATGCTGCTGTCTGCCTGGTCTCACACTCCCTCCTGCATGCTGCTGTGTGCCTGGTCTCACACTCCTCCTGCATGCTGCTGTCTGCCTGGTCTCACACTCCCTCCTGCATGCTGCTGTCTGCCTGGTCTCACACTCACTCCCTCCTGCTGTCTGCCTGGTCTCACACTCCCTCCTGCATGCTGCTGTCTGCCTGGTCTCACACTCCCTCCTGCTGCCTGCCTGGTCTCACACTCCCTCCTGCTGTCTGCCTGGTCTCACACTCCCTCCTGCATGCTGCTGACTGCCTGGTCTCACACTCCTGCATGCTGCTGTCTGCCTGGTCTCACACACCCTCCTGCATGCTGCTGTGTGCCTGGTCTCACACTCCCTCCTGCATGCTGCTGACTGCCTGGTCTCACACTCCCTCCTGCATGCTGCTGTCTGCCTGGTCTCACACTCCTCCTGCATGCTGCTGTGTGCCTGGTCTCACACTCCCCCCTGCATGCTGCTGTCTGCCTGGTCTCACACTCCCTCCTGCATGCTGCTGTCTGCCTGGTCTCACACTCCTCCTGCTGTCTGCCTGGTCTCACACTCCTGCATGCTGCTGCCTGCCTGGTCTCACACTCCCTCCTGCATGCTGCTGCCTGCCTGGTCTCACACTCCCCCCTGCATGCTGCTGTCTGCCTGGTCTCACACTCCTCCTGCATGCTGCTGTCTGCCTGGTCTCACACTCCCTCCTGCATGCTGCTGACTGCCTGGGTCTCACACTCCCTCCTGCATGCTGCTGTCTGCCTGGTCTCACCCTCCCTCCCTCCTGCATGCTGCTGTCTGCCTGGTCTCACACTCCCTCCTGCATGCTGCTGACTGCCTGGTCTCACACTCCCTCCTGCATGCTGCTGACTGCCTGGTCTCACACTCCCTCCTGCATGCTGCTGCCTGGTCTCACACTCCCTCCTGCATGCTGCTGTCTGCCTGGTCTCACACACCCTCCTGCATGCTGCTGCCTGCCTGGTCTCACACTCCTGCATGCTGTCTGCCTGGTCTCACACTCCCTCCTGCATGCTGCTGACTGCCTGGTCTCACACTCCCTCCTGCATGCTGCTGTCTGCCTGGTCTCACACTCCCTCCCTCCTGCATGCTGCTGTCTGCCTGGTCTCACACTCCCTCCTGCATGCTGCTGACTGCCTGGTCTCACACACCCTCCTGCATGCTGCTGCCTGCCTGGTCTCACACTCCCTCCTGCGTCTGCCTGGTCTCACACTCCTCCTGCATGCTGCTGTCCTGCCTGGTCTCACACT
>CAEFZP010002889.1:0-231117 GCA_903064625.1 Mallotus villosus
GTGTGTTTGTGTGTGTGAGTGTGTTTGTGTGTGTGAGTGTGTTTGTGTGCGTGTTAAAAGCAGTGAAATGTATTTTGCTGATGACCAGACAGGCAGACGCCATTCCAGACACCCATCTTTGATCTCATTATTTAACTCTCATCTCTCCCAGCCTACACGGTCCTAAAAGCCTGTACAATTATGCTGGCATGTTATAACATGATATGTTGCTGGCATGGTATAATGATATGATGCTAGCGTGTTATAACATTATATGATGCTAGCATGTTATAACATGATATGATGCTAGCATGTTATAACATGATATGATGCTGGCATGGTATAACATGATATGATGCTAGCGTGTTATAACATGATATGATGCTAGCATGTTATAACATGATATGACGCTAGCATGTTATAACATGATATGATGCTAGCGTGTTATAACATGATATGATGCTAGCGTGTTATAACATGATATGATGCTAGCATGTTATAACATGATATGATGCTGGCATGGTTATAACATGATATGATGCTAGCGTGTTATAACATGATATGATGCTAGCATGTTATAACATGATATGATGCCAGCATGTTATTAGATATGATGCTAGCATGTTATAACATGATATGATAATAGCATGTTATAATATGAAGTTAGCGTGAGGACAGAACCAGGCCTTGTATGAGGTCATTGGCGAGGGTCGGCGCAGGCTGATGATGTCACCTTGGCATGGTGCAGGTCCACTCCATACATGGAGAGCTTCTTGGCGTTTTCTAAAAACTGGGCGTCGGCCTGCGCGGGCGTCATCCCCCTGGAGACCAACAAGTAAACAATAACAGATGAGGAGGAGAGAAACAAACAGAGCACCGAGAGATGCAAGCCTGGTCAGCGGGTCCAGTGCTCTGGTCATGACGTGTTCACCACTGGATATGTCTGACCTCTACACTGTGTGTGTGTGTGTGTGTCCTGTGTGTACATGTGTGTCTGGGTCTGCTCTGGTTGTGTCTGTGCCTGGGTGGGTGTGTGTGTGTAAACAGCTGTGTGTTTGTGCGGGTGTGTGTTTACCTGTGGGTCTTGTGCAGCTCCACCACCTTCTCCTCCATCTCCTTGCCCTGGGCCGAGCCAAAGGTGAAGTCGCTGACGTAGTCCAGGGGGCGGGCCTCGTCGCTGTCATGGTCACCCAGCTCGGCCTGCAGCGAATAGGATCCCAGGAGGGCGTGGGTGACGAAGGAGCAGGGGAGGCGGCCTGACGAGATGTCCTCTCGCAGCTGGAGGCACAGCAGGTATCTGGAGGGAGGGAGGACAGAGGGTGAACAGCTATGACTGAGTCATGTTATCCACCTCCCCAGCCTGGCTTCTACCATGATCTACCATGCATGAGAAACCTGGGGGTGGTGTGTGGTGTGTGTGTGTGTGTGTGTGTGTGTGTGTATGAGCAGCAGACCCTGCAGTGTCTATCCAGTGTAGCTGCAGCCATCAAGCAGAGCACTTCCACGGCCAATTACACTCTCTGGCCCGGGGCTCTGGGACATCCAGAACAGGATGTGTGTGTGTGTGTGTGTGTCTAAGTGTGTCTCAGTGTGTGTGAGTGGGGGTCTGTGTGCCTTATCGACTAGCTGTGTCAGGGTTAATGGATGTATCTGCAGCCAAAGCAAAGACCTCCACTCCTACCCAGAACCAAGGTCACTCAGAGAGAGAGTGTGTGTGTGTGCAGATGTGTGTGTGTGTACCTGGTTATATCCTCAGTAAGCTGAGAAGGGTCTGGAGGATAGAACTTGACATTGAAGGAAAACTGCCAGTTGTTGTCTGTAGAGAAAGAGAGAGAGATGAGAGGGAGAGAGCGAGAGAGAGTGAGTGAGAAAGAGAGAGAGATGAGAGGGAGTGAGAAAGTGAGATGAGAGGGAGGGAGAGAGTGAGAGAGTGAGAAAGAGAGAGAGATGAGAGGGACGGAGAGATGAGAAAGAGAGAGAAAGAGAGCGAAAAAGAGAGGGAGAGAGCACATACATTCCATTTCAGACAGAGTGAGTGACATATGTTAGTAATTATCCACCAGATAAACACTTGGACCAGCTTTGATCTTCACAACTTCTCAGATTGGTCCAGCTGTGCATCGGATAGTCACATGCACACTCGCACTCTCTCCCTGGTTTGGCCATATATCATTATATCATTAGAGACCAAATATCTTGCCTCAAGCAGACTTCAATATTCCACCCCCGTATTCCTCTCTCGCCTCACCACCTTCTCTCTCTCTTTCTTGCTTCCTCTCTCTTTATAAGCTTCTCATGACTCTACTTGTGAGATGCCTTCGAGTCAGAACCAACACACACAAACACCTCACCTGAGGAACACACGTTGTGCTACAGCCTTGGCAGTAACCTAGCAACAATAGACCAGCACAGCTGATCTCTAGGATGATGAAGCGCTTGCAGAGAGGACGACAGTGAGGATGATGAAGGCTATCCCTCGTCCTCTGGGACCGCAGACACGGGATGTTACGTAACGACCGGCCACATGTCTGCTGTGAGCGACTCTGGGCTTTGCTGGGTTGTAACAGAAGGGTTACAGTAGGGACCAGATAGATGCTGGGGCGTTGTTGATAGGTTTTTGGATTGGACACTGGACTCCCTCACTCTCTGTCCTCTCATGTCTGCAGAGCATGAGAATGAGACACGCCATAATAACACAACTCTGACCTTTCCAGTTTCCATTCAGATAAAAACACATTCACACATACTCAGTGGGCCCGTTGCCAGGGGATGCGGGAGAGATAAGTCATTAAGGAGGAATTCCAGCCGTTCCTCCCCTGAACCGAGCCTGTGTGTCCTGATGAGACACTGGACGCACTGTGCCCCTCCACACCCTGAGGACCTGGGGGGGTCAGGGACTAGCAGGCCAGAGAAAGGCTGGGTTCTGGTCCACACTAAGAGAGCTGGAATGTGGACTTGATAGCAGCTGCTCCACATTGTAAGATGTCCTTTAGATCATTCTAGAGCAGAGTCTATGTCACTGGACTCATAAAGATCAGTATAGAGCAAAGATGTGATTTTCCTGGAATTATCTGTTCATTATAGATCAGGGCACTCTAGAATGAGACCTTTCTAGAAGAGAGACTATGCCCTTGGTCTCAGGAAGATCATTCTAGAAGAGAAGTGAATGTGTTCATGAGCTCCCAGGATCTATCACAACAGAGCCCCCACCTCCCCCTCTCTCAGACACACAGACAGACAGATAGATGGGCAGGCAGGCAGACAGACAGGCAGATAGATGGGCAGGCAGGCAGACAGACAGGCAGATAGATGGGCAGGCAGACAGACAGCAGGTTTATCTCTCTGTAGGTCTAACACTCCAGCCTCTACACACCGCAGCCCTGGACTAACATGAACCAACAATGAGAACACTCATTGAGAGAAAGAAAAATACAAATCTGTTACATTCCTTCTTGTTTCCAATTCCTCCTTTTTTGTCTCTCTCCAGTCCCTCTTTCTCTACTCCTCCCACTTTCCGTTTCTGTTTAGATTCCTTCTCAACCCTTCCACTCTCTGTCCTTCTCTCTCTGCCCCCCTCGTCTCTCTATCCCCCCCCCTTCCCCTCTTTCTCTCTCTGACAGGGGTCCACAGTGCTGCAGATTATTTGGAAAATTCCAACCCAAAGACTACATCACAGCAAGAGCATTTCCTTTTCTCTCTTCAGTCAGCCCCCAGGAGACCAGATCAGATGTTCTCCAGCCCCCAACTCTGTAACCCTCCAGCAACATTTTTATCTTTCCTGCTCTCAATCACTCTCCCTCTTGTTGAAGATGACAAAAATGTAAATGGCCTTAGTGGTCGACAAGCCAATAAGAACTCAGCTGGTGAAGCACGCAAACCAATCACAGCTGACATAGATTGGTGGGTGTGAGGTTGGGGCGAATTACAGGGTGGGGAGGTGTAGAGCTCTAATTAGAATGGTATGTAGGGTAATGTAATTGTAGGCATGCACACACACACACACACACACACAGAACTCACTGCGGATCTGGCGTTTGATCTCCTTGGTAGGGTCCAGCCAGCACTACAGGAAGAAAGCACAAACATGGTGACTTCAACTTTGACAGGTGAAAAACACACACATTTGCACTCACAATAAAAATATTTCTAGTTGTTCCTGTTGAGTAGGCATGCCTATTGGCAGGTCTTAATAAACAAACAGTTTGATTGTGTAAAAGTCTGTATTACAAATGACACTGTGTGGAAAGAGAGAAAAAGATAGAGAAGGGCAAACTTGGGGTGAGAGAAAGTTCAAAGAAAATCTCCAGTCCAGTCAAGTCCAGCTTCATCCAGTCTAGTCTAGTCTAGTCTAGACCAGCCCAGTTGAGTTTAATCCAGTCTAGTGTAGACTAGTCCAGTCCTAACATTGTGGCCAGCTGCAGCTCTGTCCCTGTTATTATCACTGTGGCCTACCAATCCTCACTGTAAACACACACCCACAGACACACACACACACAAGTGCAGACACACACACACACACACAGACCTATTCCACACTCGGCACACCACAAACGCGCCGCTCTCCCTTCCTTTCTGTCTCTCTCTCTTTACTTCCTCTCTCTCCTCCCCCTCTCTCTTGGTTCCTCTGGGTTATGGCTCCTCTCCACAACAGGGTCATTGTGAGGGTACTGTCTCCTGCCACAGTGAGACAGTAATGAGCAGAACTTGTGTTCAGGAGAGGAGCAGGTCTGTACCTTCTGGTCAGCGTTGTCTCTGTAGCTCAGGCCGAAGTAGTCCTTCTCCAGCAGGTTAAGATGCTCACACACCTTGAAGAACAGGAACTGGCCCTTGGCTCGTTTCTGGAGGACAGAGAGAGGAGGGGTCAGAACTGGGGAGTGGAATTCTGCTTAACTAGCACCCAGCCTAGAACATAGCTCAGCCTGAGAGGACAGGGGGACTGAGAAAAAGAGAGATGGAGAGAGTGAGAAAGATGGGCGAGGGAGAACGATAGAGAACACAGAGACGGGAGAAGACAGAGAGAAAGAGATATGGAGAGAGGAAGACATCTGTAGACAAGAAGAAAAAGAGAGATGGGTGGGGGAGAAAGAGAGGGGGAGAGGGAGGCACTTTAAACATCATTCATCATTCACATCATCAGGTATTTTGAACTGCAGAGATGGTAAGGAACACAGTATTCACCCAAAAGGTGTGTGTGTGTGTGTGTGTCAGGCTAACAGGAGGTAACTGGCTGAAAGTTCCAGTAAACTGGAGAATGCACACCCACAGGGCAAGGGAGGGGCGTGAGTTGACATTTACTCTGTAGACGCACACACACACACACACACAGGCATGCACACAAACACACAAGCTTTACACACACACACAGGCACGCACACAAACACGCAAGCACACAGGCACACAGGCACACACACACAGGCATGCACACACACACACAGGCACACACACAGGCATGCACGCAAGCACACACACACACACATACACACGAAACACACACATACAGGCACACACACACACACACAGGCACACACACACAAGCACACAGACGGACAGACTAATAGGCAGGCAGGCAGGCAGACAGACAGAAACAGACAGACAGACACAGTGTGCCAGTGTAGCAGGCCCGTGGCCTGGGCGCTGGGCAGTATTAGCGGGCGCAGCAGAACTGGACCAGCCTGGTATTACAGGACAATCAGAACAAAAGCCTGTGGATCTGCTGGGCTGGGTCTGGTCCTGGTGGTATTCGGGCTGAATGGCAGCAGGGACAAAGAAAGAACTGATCTGACCCCCCCCCCTCACCACCACCTCCTCCTCAGGGACACATTCCCCAGTCTAGCCTGGAGGGCAATAAACCCCCCCAGTTCTGACCATGACCTATAGACAGGATGAAGAGGGCACCCAAGACGGATTCTCCCAAGCCCACTCTGAGATCTGCTCTGTTGTCTGACTGTACAATGTTACTAAGGCTCTGGGGTCAAATTCACATTCTATTTGATCTTACCACTAAGAGGTCTCTCAAATAGCAGCCAACAGCTGACTTGCTACGCCAACAGTGATTGGCTGATAGAGGATGCTTCTCTATCAGTAGTGTTCTTCATAGAAGTACTACAGAAGGAGGTATCAGGATGCCAGATTCATCAAATAAATATGCTAGGTGGCTAGACATAGGCTAGGTGTCGATGATTTATGAAACCAATAATAATACACTGAGAAGTCATGTACATGTGCAAAAAAAAACTTAAACTTGATACAAGGACAGCTTTTACTTCTTGCCCAACTTATGCATGGGAAAATATGCCTGCAAAGAAGTGCAGTGCCCACTTCTGCCATTTGAGGATTGTTTGTGATTTGGTTTTAGTGACATAGGAGACCTCTTGACTACCCCTAACTATTCAAAGATTTAGGAGCTGGTTTTTAAACGTTTTGCTTGTTATGCTTTGAGAAATTCCCAAAGATTTAATAGTCCTTAAACTGGGACTGACAGGCCTGTTATTTCGGAGTTTCTCCTAAATCAAGTTAGGAGCTGCTTTTAGCTCTCACATGTTTTGGGAAGTCAGTCCCTACTGATCTGCTTGGGTGTTAAGCGTGTGTCTTTGTGTGTTTGGGACTTGTGATAGTTTGTCAACACACTATGTCAACACCTTTAGTACACATGCAGACACGCACAAATGCACATTTTCGGATTGGATTTGGATGAGCGAAAATCCACTCACTAAATGGATTGTATTGATCTTGTAAAAGCTATGTGCTGTTCCGGGAGTGTTGCTGATTGTTGCCGGACAGTTACTGGCTGTTGCTAGGCTGTTAGGGTGTAACCAGGCTTGGTAATACGCTAGGTGCCATGCTAGGTGTTAGAGAAGGGTGCAGGTGCTGGAAGGGTGTAGCTAGGCTAGATGCTACGCTAGGTGTTAGAGAAGGGTGCAGGTGCAGGAAGGGGTGCTAGCTAGTGCTACGATGCTACGCTAGGTGTTAGAGAAGGGTGCAGGTGCAGGAAGGTGTAGTTAGGCTAGGCTAGGGGTTAGCCTCATTAAGATTCTTCCAGTGGTGCCTGTAACCCAGTGCAGGTCGTTAGCGCTGAGGACCGAGGGCAGCTAAGGATAACACACAGTAGTGTGACTTGATGCTGGATGCAGCACCACAACCAGAGGGACTAGTCTGCAGGGTTACATGGAAAGTAGGTCAGCTGAGATTGCTGGCATTTTACTACTGAGCACACACACAGGCACACAGACAGACCACACACACACACACACTTCCTCCCAGATGGTGCAGGGTGCTCGGATATGTGACTAGGTGTGGCTCTCTAGGCGAGCTTCATGAGGGGGGGTTGTCCTGGTAACACATTTAGTGATGAATAATGCAGTAGGTCAGGCAATGGTGCCACACACGTGCACGCACACACACCTGGCCAGACCCAGGATAAAAACAACCGACTGTGATTACACTGACACTTTCTTTCCTCCTCCCCTCCCTTATCTGGGGCTGAGGCTGACCCTGGGTCTGGGGCCTAGTCTGGGGCCGGGGTGGAGCTGGAGCTGTGGGGTTAGGGAGGGGAGACTGAGATGGAGCTGTGGGGTTAGGGAGGGGAGACTGGGATGGAGCTGTGGGGTTAGGGAGGGGAGACTGGGATGGAGCTGTGGGGTTAGGGAGGGGAGACTGAAGCTAGGTCTGGGATGGAGCTGTGGGGTTAGGGAGGGGGATAGGCCTCTGGGGACGGGGGTTGGTTTGCTAAAATAAAGTTTCTTCTGTGGAATGCTTTGTTGTTCCCTGTCTGTTTGTGAACGCTCCCATGGTACTGAGAGGAGAGAGAGAGAGAGAGAGAGAGAGAGGAATGGTGAAAGAGCGACGGAGGTATGCAGAGGGAAAATGGAAAGAGAAGAATGGAAAGAAGGAGCAAAAGGGAAAGATGAAGAGATCGATGAAGAGAGAGGACATAACATGCCATTATAAATATGCCCGTGGCTTCTGGATGAATTCACTTCAACAATGGCTGCTAGTGATGCTGAGCCTTACTGAGGAGGACAAAACAGGGCCTGTTCAAACACCAGAGCAGAGTATTGTAGAGGAGAGTATTGTAGAGCAGAGGATTGTAGAGCAGAGTATTGTAGAGCAGAGGATTGTAAAGGAAAGTATTGTAGAGGACTGTATGGTACAGTACAGCAGAGTAGAGCAGAGGAGAAGAGAGTTGTGTAGGCCTAAGTACAGTAGAATAGTGCAGAGCAGAGCGCAGACTGTACAGTACAATAGAGTCAGGGATAGAGCATAGAGATGACAGCAGATGCTGCAAGTCTAATCTGACAGGAGGAGGGGGGGGGCAGCTCAGTCAGGATCCCCCTTTAATACCCTGGGGGGTACACACCCACCCTGCACCCCCACCCCATCCACCCAGCCACCAGACAACCCCCTGCAGAGCGTGCTCTGCCTTTACCCAGGACATCCCTTCATCACACATCACTGATAAAACAGGAACGGAGTAGGACTCTGATTAGCTTGTTACATCTCCTAGGCAACCAGTATAAACATGTTAAGTATGGAAGTCCCCTCGCGCCACACTCCTTCAGCTGAGGACAGGAAACAGAGAGGTGAGAGGAGGCCAACACACAGCAGCCACGCCCTCTCAGCCTTCGTCCAGGGCAAAACAACATGATCTAGATTCTAGAATGTCATCTCTCCAATATTGACAGCATGTGTGTGCATGTGTGTGCATGACGTCCATGTTCTCGTTTCCATCAATAAGACATTAGCTGCCAGTGGTTCAGCTCCCCCCCAGCAGTAATCCCCTGCTTCAATCTCTTGTTCTCCACACACACACACACACACACACACTTCTGACCATTATGCTCCATCACAGAAAGACGATTATGAATCTGACAGCAATAACAACAACAACAACGTCACTAATGTAGTGTAACCTAGGGCAACGACACAACATCCACAACCACGCATTAACATCCACAACCAACGTGCTCGTCGCAAGTATTCCACAAGTTCTCAATCGCACTCGCACACACAAATCCTTTTGTGGCTTGTTCAACGACAGTAGCTGTGTCCCCAGGGTTCCACTCACCTCCACCTCGCAGGGGAACTGGGTTCCGTCCAGCATCATCACGTGACACATGGCCACCTTCATCTTCTTGGTGAGCTTGAGAGGAGACTTGAGGATGGAGTGGCCCTCCGGCTTGGAGCTTTTGTCCTCCTTCTTCTCCTCCTCCTTCTCTTCCTCCTCCTTTTCTTGCTCCCCCTCCTCAGGTGGCTTGCTCTCCTCCGCTCCCTTCTCTACACACTCCTCTTTCTCCTCCTTGGCAGGCTGCACACACACACACACACACACACACACACACAAAGGATCAATAAGACAGATAACTGACCGTCAACATGAACAGAGAGCTCCTAGTCACCAGATCTGCAGTAGTTATACTATCAGATCCAAGTCCTTGCCTTGTCCACCCCTCCGTGTATGTGTGTCTACATGACTGTGTGGATGTTTTAGTGAGTTGAACCCCTCAGAGAGTTCTATCAAAAAACAAGAGTTTCCATTGGCCAGATGTCTGGGGGTGATGATGTCATGGGAGGAGAGAGGAGGGCGGAGGCCTAGCCGGGCCAGGATGATGACCTCACTGCTCAGGATCCCTCTGATCGGGTCACAATACTGACCACCACACAAAGCAGCTCAGAGACTGGGTCTGGGTCTGGATGGAGGTCGGATTGGACACATCAGGGCGGGCAAGTGCTGTGTGTGTGTGTGTGTGTGTGTGCGTGTGAGAGAGTGTGTGTGTGTGTGTGTGTGTGTGTGTGTGTGTGTGTGTGAGAGTGTAAGTTCTTGATGAAGTCACTCTGGATAGCAGCATCTGTTAAGCAGTTATGTTTTATTTATTTCAGCTCAGACTGTTCCAAGATTTAGCAGAAAGGGGTTCTACAACCCTAGAACAGCCATCTTCCCTCTCTCTAATAGAGCAGCCATCTTCTCTCTCTCTAATAGAGCAGCCATCTTCTCTCTCTCTAATAGAGCAGCCATCTTCTCTCTCTAGATGAGCAGTCATCTTACCGCTCGCTCTAACAGAGCAACCATCTTGTCTCTGTAACAGAGCATCCATCTTATGTCTCTAACAGAGCAGCTTGTCAGTGTGAGCTGATAACTTTTGACCTTGGCATAGAGAGACAGGGAGGTGTAAGCAGAGAGAGAGAGAGAGAGAGAGAGAGAGAGAGAGAGAGAGAGAGAGAGAGACAGAGAGAGAGAGAGAGAGAGAAAACAGACAAAGGTAGAGAAGAAAGACAGAGAAAGAGATGAGACAGACAGAAAGAGAAGAAGGTTGAGGTAAAGCAAGAGCGGGTAAGAAATAGAACTGGTCCCACAGGAGGAGTCTGGAATCAGGTCATGTGACTACAAGAACTACAAGATCAGGCGTTCACCGACAGATGACTGACAGCTATATCAGATAGCTATATCAGACGTAACAGTCGGTTTGTGGATGATCAAACAATAGATCAGAATGTTCTAGAATGTGTGTTTCCATAACAACGGCAAAGTACCTGAGTGTCTGCACTGCCTGTGGAGTGGCTCTCCTCCTTCTCTTCTTCCTCTGACTTCACCTCCTCCTTCTCTTCCACTTCCACTCCGTTCACTTCTTGGTTTTCCACTGGGGGTTCTACCGGGGGAGAGGTCTCTCCCACTTCCGGCTCTGGCTCCGCCTTCTCCTCCTCCCCTTCTACTGTGGCCACACCCCCGTCTGTGGGTGTGGTCTCCAGAGGCGTGGCTTCCTTGGGAGTCACTTGGGTCTGGGACTTCTGCTTCTTAAGCCATGGAGGCAGGAAACGAGAGATTCCCTTCTCCTTCACAGGTGACTCCTTTTCTTTCTCCTCCTCCTTCTTCTTCTCTGGTGTGGTAGCTTCAGGAGCTTCCGGGGTGGTGTTCTCAGAGGGTGCTGCTACTTCCTGGTTTTCCTGCTCAGGGGCAGGGCTGTCGGTGGGTTGGGCGTCGGCTGATGGAGCTGGCTCCTCCCCTTTCTCCTTCTCGGGCTCCTTCTTCACCTCAGTCTCGGATCCCACCTCTGTTGTCATGGCGACCGTTTACACTGGTAAGGGAGAGAGAAAGGTTGTGTTACGCTGGATGTGTACATAAACAGATATCACAATAGTCGTATGATAATAGCAGTATCGGGTGCAGCACTACTGTCTCCTGTTACACGCTACAGAACCCCTTTATGCATCTCCATGGTAACCTGAGAGGTATAGGACATCATTTAACTACTGGAGCAGAGGTGGGACAACACTAATGTGAGTCTACTCGACACACACAGCACGCGCACACACACACACTCATCCATAGCCTTCAACCCAAATATCAGTGACAGTGCTAGGTCCTGACACTCATTCGCCATGACAACAGGCTTGGTCCATCCTCAGTCTTCCTGCTTCAGGTCAGTGTCGCCATGACAACGTCGTCTGAACACAGTTAGGTCACCATGATGAAGGAAGTGATAGGCCATATGCAAATGAGTCTTTCCATGACAAGTGTTGACACTATAAAGCCTGGGTTAGAGTCTCTTTGATTCAACACTCAGTCAACATGTGTGTGTGAGTGTGTGTGTATGTGTGTGACTGTGTGTGTGTGTGGGGGGGGTTATGAGAGGTTCACACAGCTCCCTAGAGAACTATATTCTGTGTCCATTCAGGGGTCTATTAATAGAGCAAGATTTTCATGCATGAGAGGAGAGGAGAGGGAGGAGGGTGGGAGAGGAGATGAGAGAGAAGAGGATGACTGCCTGTGCGTCTACTTCTGACAGCCTTCAAACTCCCACCTCAGCCTGTACTGACCAAGTCTACACCGTAGCAACATGCTATTGCAACCTCACTCACCCCTAGCAACAGGCTGTCCTAGCTCCACCCACCCAGGCAGCCTAGCACTGCCCAACTCGTGCGACAGACTAATCCCGCGGCTGTAGATGAAACAGCACCAACTGTCACAACCAATCACTCTCCAGCTCACAAAATGGCTTCCTGCTACAGACCCTGACTCATGCTGACACACCCTCCTCTGTGCCGATATCATCAACCATATCAAACAAACACGCTTAAATACACACACTCACATATACACATAAGCAGAGCTATACAGACATACACACTCACACACAAAATAAATATACTGGTGACAGGGGTGTGAGCTTTACAGTGGACAAACCTTTAGTCCCAAATCACCTGAGATCATGTGACCCGCTTGGGTCATGTGACTGCATTTGTACCTGACAGTTCGTCAGGGTGTAGTAGGTCATGATCCAGCACCTTCAGCTGATCATGCCTTTGGGTGTGTGTGTCGTGTGTCGGTGTTTGCGTTAAGTGATGAGGGACAAGAGATTTGGGATTATCCTTAGTCGGATCAAACACCTTTCAAGCCTACTGTACACACATGCACACACGCCGTACACACATGCACGCGCACACTTCATAACCACCTAAATTACTGATGACCCCACTACTGTCGATTCAAACCGAGATGTTCTGAGAACAAATGCTCTCCTAAAAAACAAGGAGTCCTTCCTGGTTTTCATCAATGAAAGAGAGAGAGAGAGAGAGAGCAGGTCAGAGTTAGTCACGCTCTGCCTTGGCTTTCTCTCAACCACACATAGGGCAGCCTCTCCCTCTCTCTTTTTCTCTCCCTAACCTTCTGTCACCCCCTCCCATGGCCCCTTCTCTCTTTTTCTCCTCTATCTCTCTCTCTCTCTCTGCTCTGTCTCCTCCCACCTCCTCTCCCTCCAGTTCCCACAGTGCTCCAGGACAATAGGACTACCATGCTCTCACAGTCTCTCACTGGCTAGAAGTGTGTGTGACTGTGCATGTGTGTGTGTGTGTGTGTGTGTGTATGAAGGGACTGGGAATGAACATTTCCATGCCCCTGCTGTAGCCAACAGTACACTCCTCCCTCATGTCTATGTAGGTTAGGCTATAAAGTGAAGTGTTTTTGTGTGAGTGTGTGTGTGTGTGTGTGTGTGTGTAAATGTGTTTATTGGGTGTCCTCTCTATGTACGTTATCAGTGAAATGTTTATGAGGCTGGTTACGTAAGGCTGTTGTACCATCTGTAGCCTGTCCCACTAGCTTCCTGCCTGATGAGAAATCTCCAGCTTATACAATCCTCATCCTCTCCAACAGCACCCTGCTCTGGGTACTGTCCCCCCTCCCCTCATCCTCTCCAACAGCACCCTGCTCTGGGTGCTGTCCCCCCCTCCCCTCGTCCTCTCCAACAGCACCCTGCTCTGGGTGCTGTCCCCCCCTCCCCTCGTCCTCTCCAACAGCACCCTGCTCTGGGTGCTGTCCCCCCCTCCCCTCGTCCTCTCCAACAGCACCCTGCTCTGGGTGCTGTCCCCCCTCCCCTCGTCCTCTCCAACAGCACCCTGCTCTGGGTACTGTCCCCCCTCCCCTCGTCCACTCCAACAGCACCCTGCTCTGGGTGCTGTCCCCCCTCCCCTCGTCCTCTCCAACAGCACCCTGCTCTGGGTGCTGTCCCCCCTCCCCTCGTCCTCTCCAACAGCACCCTGCTCTGGGTGCTGTCCCCCCTCCCCTCGTCCTCTCCAACAGCACCCTGCTCTGGGTGCTGTCCCCCCTCCCCTCATCCTCTCCAACAGCACCCTGCTCTGGGTGCTGTCCCCCCTCGTCTCGTCCTCTCCAACAGCACCCTGCTCTGGGTGCTGTCCCCCCTCCCCGCATCCCTCCAAGGCCACCTCGTGCTGGGATACACTTTCTCAACACCTTCTCACACTGTTGTTTTTAAGCCTACTGGGCCTAAATAAAGACTGTCTACCCAGTCTCTTTCCGCTGGCAATGAACCTGTCTCCTGCTAAGTGATGGATGACTATGCTAGCTCACTAGCATTGAGCAAACTGAGGGGATGGCTATGGTAAACACCTTGCACTAGTTTGCATTTAAAAGCTAGCACTCTAGCTTTATTAGCTCTTCAAGTTAATATAGTTAGGTCCTACATACAGCACAGATCGCTTCTAGAGCACACATGGCTAGTTCCTAGAGTTAGCATAGCTAGGTTCTTTAACACACACGCAGCTAGGTCTGGATAATTGCCTGCTTGGTGAGAACTCACAAGGGAGGAGAGAGGGCTTGTTTTTCTAACCGTCTGTGTGTGTGTCTGCGAGTTGTTTTGCTAGCTCTGTGTGTGTGTGTGTGTGTGCGTGCGTTAGCATGTGTGTCTCTTCTAAAGGATCCACTACAGACAGCCTCTACCCCACCCAGCACAACCAATAAAAACACAAACACGCAGGCATCAGTGATATCACTAGATGTTTTGTATCTGTGTGTGCAAGCTAAAACACAGGGTAAACAGAATTCACAGCAGCACCACATGTGTACTCCTGTCTGCACGCACGCACACACACACACATTTACAGTACACACAGATGAAAGGAATGCAGTGAGTGAGCTGTCACCTGAACAGGCCACATAAAACAGACATGACCTGACAATGGCACGCCATAAAGAGGCAGCGAGCACACCCTTGTCACACCGCTGGTGGAGTTCCACTGAGTTCCACTGAGCACCAGCTCCTCTCACCACCCTCTCCCTCACCAGAGTCTACAGCCCACTGCTGGACAATATGGATCCATTACTGAACTTTATCAAATCATATATAAATCTGTGGCCCCTGTTGCTTTAGTGAATGCTACAGCCAGGTCTACCGTCTTTCCCCTATCCCTCTCTCTCTCTCTCTCTCTCTCTCTCTCAAACATGTCTGTGTCCAATCTTATGACCCAGAGAAGAAAACAGGCAGCGTATTCAAGACCTATTCAACTCAGCTGACAACACCTTCTATAACATAATCACATTTGACATCAAACACATGAGCCAATCTGAAAAACAGACAGGCAAATAGACAGAAGGACAGCTAGACAGCCAGGCAGCTAGACAGGCGGACAAGCAGTCAGACAGGCAGCTAGACAACAGGCAGCTGGAGCCTGTCTGTGTGAAGGGCTGTGGTCAGACGAGCTCGGTGATCCTGCAGCCCTATATCCCTCCTTGCAGTTATTCTATATATCTGTGTCTGAGATACCTTACCGTGATCTCTCTCCCTGCAGCTCTGCCTTGTCCTCCGCAACCTTCCCTCTTCACCTCTCCTTCCTGCTCTCCCTCTCCCCCTCCTCTCTCTCTCTGCTGAGTCCTGTGCTCGCTCAGCCTCCCGCTGTTTTACACACTGTCATTACCACTCTGTCTCTCTCTACAGCCCTGGAGAATGAGGCCAGGGCAGAGAGAGAGAGGGGAAGGGAGGAGAGGAGGAGAGAGTGGTGGGGATGGGAGAGGGGATTGTGAGAAAGAGAGGGATGAGAGAGAGAGAGAGAGAGAGAGAGAGAGAAGTGAGAATCGGGGGAGTGAATGAGGGCTATGGAACCAAAGGGGCATAGAGGTATAGTAAACAAGAACAAGAAAGGGGGAGAGGAAAGAGAGGAGAGAGAGAGGAGAAGCCGATCCCTCCAGCTTGTGAATGTGCCTCGACATGGTACAACCACACTCCAGATCCTCCTAAGGCTGGTGGTGGCTTCAAAGCACAGGACGTTCATTCATTCATGACCTGGGCCAATCCCCCTGGTCTAGTCAGAGAGCAAGACCCTGCCCCCTTACAGACGACTGCTGTCCGGGTTTTAGAGGGCGTTGCTAAGCAACCTCAAGTCTCTGGTGGAGCATGTGGTTACCTGGGCGATGGGAGGAAGAGGAGGAGGAGGAAGAGCAGGCCAGCCTCACTGCTGTTGCTGTTGATGTACAACCTAGTTTATACTACTAAAGTTACATGGTGGGTTTACAGGATCACTCGCTGACAGTGCGATGCCTGGTAATGTTGATATACTGTGCAGGAGCATAAGTAAAGCAGGAGGTTAAGTGGTCACTGTTTACTAGTCTGTTACACAGAGTGATGCATGTTTCTAATGGCCTACTGTCAGTCAACAGTATATCCTCCCCAGAACTCTTACAAAACAAACCATTACCATAACCCCAAACGTTTAGAATACTGGTCCTTAAAACCCTTTTCTTAAATCCCAACTTTCCTAAACTGTCCCCACACTAGCCTTCCCTCCCCTAGCTAACCCTCCAGTGCAGCTTGCTGGGGTCATGGAGAGTGTGCTGTTACCATGTTAACATGCTCACATTGTGTTGGTCTCCGAAATTACTATCATAGGCCCCTTTCATTGCTGTGGCAACAGGCTCCACCCCGTGTGATCACCTCTGACCTGCAGTCAGCAGCCGGGATCTCCGGACCCTGCATCCCCACTAGACACCCACCGTGAGACACCATGACACCAAGAACTGGCTGTTCTGGTGTCTGTCAGCCTGTGTGTGTCTGTGTGTGCGTGTATGTATGTGTGTGTGTGTCTGTGTGTGCGTGTATGTATGTGTATGTATGTGTGCGTGTATGTGTGTGTGTGTGTGTGTGTGTGTGTGTGTGTGGTTACAGGGAGGGTCTGAGTGAAGATGATGTCATGCCTGGTGCTTCAGTTGAGGGCGGTTCCCTGTTCTCCCTCCGCTGTGTTAGAACCCCCCCTGGGAGAACATCACATCTGGGTTCTAGTTTGAACCCTGACCGGTATTGCCTGGCTCCAACCCCACCTTAAGCCCAATGGGGGGCTCTGGTTCTGGTCCAACTCTGGGCTGGACCTCACAATGCCTCAACTCTCTGGGGACAAGGAGGGGAGGGATGGAGACAGACAGAGATGTGTAGAAAAACACAGAGAGAGAGGCCTGCTTGATCAGAACTCCAGGTGAACCAACCAACCCTAGTCAACCACTAGCCACACCCAGGCAGGGAGGGGAGCATTGAGGGATAGAGAGCTATGGAGGAATGGGCGGTGGGAGAGCAGGGGGGGGTTGTGGGTCGATTTCTATCGACCTTTCCCTACACAGATGCAAAGCTGTTCCCCTGGTAACAGGAGCTAGTAAGACTCACATCCCTATACAGTTCAAACAGCCTCCGTCCAAAACAAACAAACAAACCTAACAACAAAACAAAAAGAAGACCGCATGAACCTTTACTAAAGCGGCTGTTGTCTCCATGGCTTCACGTTTGATCAGACAAAAGATGGAGATTCAAAGAGCTTTTGATACCTGTCCTGTCCTCCCAGCTGTCTTTAGACAGGGAGACCCGCCCTTTCATACAGCTATACACCCGTCCACACAGCTACACAGCAGAGATAGAGAGAAAGAGAAGGAGGAAGAAAGAGAGGGTGAAAATGAAGGACAGTGTGAAGGACGAAGAGACGGAGGACGGGAGGGAGATTGATAGAACATGAGAAAGACAGAGGTAGAGGTAGTAGAACAAAATCCAGTAGTGGGAACTTCTATGAAACAGGCTTTATCACTGAAGAGTGTATTTGTGCGTGTCCGTGTGTGTGTGTGCACATTAGGGGCATAGAAGGGACATCAGATCACCCAGTACAATGACATGGGACATGTGTGTCCCAACCAATTAGAGATCAGTCAACTCCTGGGGAAACAGGAAGTCCTGCCACAGTGACACGCTTCATCCTTCCCTTTCAGGCCCCTCATTTCCTCCTCTATCTCTTCTCCTCTCTCCCTAATCCCTGTCATCCATCCTCTCCCTCCCTCTCTGTCGCTCTCTCTAGTAGTAACACTGAGCCTCTTTGTCTAAATCACTTCAAAACAAGGGCTTGTTGCTCACACCAAACATCCCTTATCCATGAGAGGAGAGGAGGACGGGAGAGGAGAGAGAGGACAGGGGAGGAGGGCAGGAGAGGAGGGAGAGGACAGGAGAGGAGGGCAGGAGAGAAGGACAGGAGAGGAGGGAGAGGACAGGAGGACAGGAGAGAAGGCCAGGGGAGGAGGGAGAGGACAGGAGAGGAGGACAGGAGAGGAAGGAGAGGACAGGCGAGGAGGACAGGAGAGGAGGGAGAGGACAGGAGAGGAGGGCAGGAGAGGGTTAGTCCCACTGTTGCTACTCCACTAACCAATCAGAGAATGAAGAAACCATCTTGTTTACACAGCTTGAGTTGAAGGGAATTCTCCCACAGACACATCCACATACAGAATGGTATGACCTTTTAATAGAGAAACCCATCTCTCCAGACAGGGTCACCTGATTTTGTAACGGTCTTAAATACTGTCCTGCTTGGTCCAGTCTATCCTACCTGGGTCAGTCTATCCTACCTGGTCCAGTCTATCCTACCTGGGTCAGTCTATCCTACCTGGGTCAGTCAGCCTGTGCTGTTCCTGCTACCCTGCCTGGCGCACATGACCTGGTAAATAAAATAATCTGTTTTTCACTGGGTCGGATGCCCAGCCAAATCAGGCTCCCAAATTAGGGCCACATTCCCTTTCTGCTGTTATCTGTCTTCTACTCTCGCTGTGAGATCCGCGCCAGCCCCCCCCTCCTCCACCAGAAGCAAGTCCCTGACGGTGTGTGTGTGTGTGTGTCTCTGTGTGTGTGTGGGTGTGTGTGTGTGTGAAATCAATAGTCATGGTTTACTGTGGCTTTTGTCAGTGCTGCAAATGAACAATGAAAGCAGCTTGTAGAGAACACGTTTAGATGACAGACCAGTTCTGTATGGAAGGAGACTAACAAACAAGAGAAGTGGTGAACATCTCAAAAAGAGAAAGACAGAGAAAGAGGGGAAGAGAGATTATCAGATAAGCAGCCAGGACCAGATAGAAAAAAAAAGTGGTGACATTCAAGCCTGGTTTGTTTTCTCTGTGCTGTGAGGAACTATGTGTTGTTCTGTGTTATCTTTGCATGTGTGTAGCGCGTGTGTGTGTGGTGCGTGTGTATGTTTGTGTGTATGTAGTGTGTGTGTGTTTGTGAGAGAGTCCTGGCCAACCTAAAATGATGTGACAGTTAGTGTGACCAGCAAAGGCCAGGCAGGAAGAGCAGCACTCCAAACTGGATGTTCCCATAGCCCTTCCGAATGGTTGGGCAATGACACACACACACACACACACACACACACCACAGCTCAGCAGATCAGGATCCATGAGGAGACACAGCGACATGGTGGCTGGCCCCGCCCGCCCTGACAGGAAGTTCACGGCAGGAGCCAATGGCAGACTAAATGCTCTCATCCCCTTGTCCAATCGCAGGCTGACGTTGTTACCTGGAGCGACAGGTGGCCTGAGTGTTGGTATGTCTGCCTCCTTAGATGTAATTTAGACTTGGCCCATCAGGGTCCAGCTGACAGCCTGGCCAGAGCACCTAAACTCAGCTAGTCCCACCTTCTGCACCATGGAGAACACTGCCATGGAAATGTAGGATGCGTCACAAGTCAATAAAAAGGACATATCTATCCAAAACCGCATTTACAAAAGACAAATTGCAGCATGGCCACATAGTACGTTTTTGTCTAGTGCTCACTGCCACACTAACAGGAATTACAGGTGTAAAGGTTTCTATTTGCATGGAACAATGTAGTAGTGTTAATGAAGTCCCCTTTGGCCTCCGGTAGCAGCAGGAGACACTTGCTGGCAGGGTTACAAACAACAACAGCCATACAAAGGTACACTTTGATAAGAGGAAGTGGCTCTTATTTTTCTCCCTGCCGACTTTCTCTCTCTTCCTCCTTCTGCATTATTTTTCCTCTCTCATCCACTGTATATATGTCTCTCTCTAAGAAGGAAGAAAGAAAGAAGGAAGACGTAGAGTATTGAAACAGGCTCCTATCTGAGAGGTAGGAAGGTGAACAAGCACACAGGGACACGTGCCCCAACCTTATTGGCTTCTATCTGCTCTGAAAATGGGTAGATAAGAGCAACCGTTAGCCCCCAGCAGATCCAGTTCATGCAGGATTGTCAGAGGCGTTGTGGTGATTTCTGTACAATAAAATGATTTGGTTACGGCATAGACAGCAGTGTTGAAGGAGGATCTATGTCCAATGTTTGGAGAGATCTAAGACGATGTTTAGGGGAAAGGGGCCACGGGGCCAGAGACACCATGTCCCCCTGACACAAACAGAGCTGGACCTGTCCTGTTCATCACCTCCAAGGTAACACTCCCGACCCTCGCACCCCTCCACTGTCAGCCTATCAGAGGCCAACGCCTCACAGAATCACACAATACAGCCCTGTCCCCGGCCAGTCCTGCCCACCATGCTGCCTGCTGTAATTAGGACAGCTCCGCACCAAACAATCAAGCCGAACCCTCATTAGTCACTATGACACAGACAACAACAAAAGGACCTCTGTCCCCGTAAACCCTCTCTCCCCCAGGGAAGGATACACGACCTGTGCCATGTCGGTTTAGTAACACTGGGTCAGAACTACAGCCTGAGGGCCCAGGTGTGTAACTCACCAGTCGCTCTGCACACCTGCCCTCGCAGCCAACAACTGATTCCTCTGAACTCTGCAGTGGCACCATCTAATCCATGATCTAATTAACTATAATCACAGACCACTCTCATCACCACCACCTGTTCTGCTGCCAGGAGGCCAGGAATGTGACCTTATCTAGCTTTAGGTGATCCAGCCGTGTGATGCTCCATTCGGAGCCAGCAGCACTCCCTACACTCCTGTGTCTCGGCATGATGACATCACAGCCATGCCTCAAAGAGGATTAGACATAAGTCTGGACGGGACAGCCATTGTCTCAAATATGACTCATCCATGCCAGCTTCACATAATAATAACCCAGACGATGACAGAAACCATGAAACTACACCTGCAACAGTTAGTTTTCCCACTGGAGATGTTGATGCTTTAGCAGGCTCTACCAACCCAGCCATCTGGCCCAACCTCACTTCTCAAGTAAGGGCCTTTGACCATCACTCTGGTCTGGTTGATTTAAGAAAGTTGAGTTTAACTTAGTGGGAGAGTAGAGCTGTGATATAAACACATGCATCTTCCCTCCCCTCCAGACCACACACCACTCTTGACTACATAGCATGACAAAAACACAGGGATTATGGGTTAGGTTTGGGGGAGGTGCAGCCTCTTTGGTTATGCTATATGGGTTTACTGCCAGGCTGGTCTCTAGCGGGTCCCGCTACGACTCAACCATCTGTCAGTACATTGGACGATCCTATGGATTTGGTTTCAAGCCCAAAAATGCACACCAACGCACACAAACAAACGCTATGAACAGGTGGCTAAATATTTGGAATCATTAAAAAATTCCGCCGGTTAATTAACCAAAAAGGCTATCTCAATTCGGACTTGACATGCTCATAATGTTGTTACAAGTGGTCAGCATCCCCGTACGCGTCACACGGGATCTTAAGATGGCGCCAGGGAGTCGAGACCACTCTGATCGCTGTTCAACAAAAGAGCAGTAAGCCTACGGAATTACCTCATAGAATTGGACACTATATACAAATCATTTGCATAACGGTGTGAGGTAAAGCTAGAGTGCTACTTTGTTTTAGTGTTGACTGTAGACACATTAACACTAGCAATTTGCCTATTGCTGACTAACTAACGACACGTGCTATTTGAAAACCAAACCTTAGTTACGCACTTCATGAGGTAATTGGAAAACAACTTTAAAACGTCTGAATACTACTGAATAACATATTTGACTGAATTCCGTATTTTAACAATACAATGAATAGGGTAACGTCGGCCAACGTTAAAAAGAGCCATAAATGCGCATCATTTACGCTAAAGGCGTTAGCAGATGTTGCAGATGTGCCGCGCTGAGAGGAACACTACTGGACGCTCGTGCTAGGAGCGACATCCTGTTTGCAGTCATCTAAACCAGTAACGCCATGACTGGGAAAAAAGTGTTTCAAGAACTTTACGCAAACATGTAATACATTCCATGCGTTGCTCATAAATCATGATACCATCGAACAGCTAGCCCAGTGCTAAAAAGAACCTGTCTATAACCAGGTTGTGCCATGCTAAAGAGGAGATAGCGGATCACCAGAGAAAAGCTAACGTTGGAATTTACACCGAGCCACATAGAAGAGATTTTTGCTTATTTACCTTTAAATGCAGTGATTTGTTTAAAAGATAACCCAGTTACGAGTCTAATTAAGGGTGTCTGTGTCTAGCAAAAGTATCTTACCAGCGGTAGTTCCGTTGAAGATGAAATCGAACTTTCTGGACGTGGTCAGCCAAAAATGCGTCCCTCACAACCTGAACGTCCCAGGTCTCAAATTGAAATTCCCAGACCTGGGTCTAGCTGGGAACGAAGCCAACTCTGTCCATCACACATTGGCCCGCCCAGTTAATGAAAAAAAAACGATATTCTCCATTTTCATTGGCTGTAGCGTTTTCGACGTCGAATAAATAGCAATATGATTGGTTACCGGACGTGTCTTTCTCATTGGTCGTTTGTTTTTATACATGAGTGGGGATCAATGGAAATGTTGTTGAATTAGCGCCTACTGCTGGCAGTTTTGAGTAACTGCAACATGTGGGTCACTAGAAGGAAGCTTATTCATAGCCTTAGGTACAGCATTACGGACATGATTTTAAATGTCTTGCATGTTGTAGTACTCTGTTTACACCACAACATTTGAAGGCAAGGAATATTCCAAAGGGCTTACAATAACAATGTTTGGTCTTTAGGTTATTATTTGGGTCTGGTTAAAGGATTCAGCGACCAGACCCCAGGCCCGAGACTGCACTGACCTCACTGATGTGGATGAATGATCACAGAATAGTTGATGGCACTGTGTTGTCACGTTCCACTCAGTAAGTAGGGTATGGGTTTAATTATGACTTTAGGAGCACTGACGACTTAATAAAGGCTTTAGTAATTATCTTGAGGACGTAGTAATTGTAAAACTATGCATGTCAGTGCAAAAAGTGAAACACAAATTGACCACAGTTAATCTATACTGGTTATGGCATCAAGCATGACACACATGCACACACGCATGCACAAGATACACACACACACAAACACCCAACACAAGCATACTAAATTAATATGATAAGAGTATTATAATGCACCGACACAGAATGTGTACCTCCTTGACACACACACACACACACGGTGTAAATGGTAATTGAACTCATTGCATGGTTGTAAACAGAAGCATGTTGGAGAGCATTAAGGGATTATAGCGTCATGTGATTGTGGATCATTATGTCAACACAACAGCCTTATATCTCATACATCACACCCAGCTCTTTCTCACATACAAACACACACACACAGCACACACACTCACAGCATGCAGACACACACAGCTTGCCAATACCGAGTTCACGTACACAGACAGTTCACTAAACACATACACAGTTGGCAAACACACAGCTCGCAGATACACCCAGCTATCGCAAACATACCAAAACACACAGCTCACAGACACACACAGATCTCTCACACACACGTATGGTAACGTGTGTGTGTGTGTGTGTGTGTAAAACATGGTCACACATGGTAAAGACATTCTTCTAAAGAGCAGAGATAATGAACCTGACGTGTACAGGCACCCAGAGGGGAAGGTCATATCATAACTAGATATACTGCACCATGTCAGCACTGCACAAACCACTCATTATTCATACACTCACCGCTCCGGACAATCCTCATCCCTGCAGCCAGCACAGTGTTGTGTTTGAGGAGAGAGTGATACTATGATAATATGAGAGGGGTGTGACCTCATATAGTAAACTCACCAGCAGAGCATGTCCCAGTCCAGGTGAAGGAGACATGGTCCAGGTGAAGAAGACATGGTCCAGGTGAAGGAGACATGGTCCAGGTGAAGGAGACATGGTCCAGGTGAAGGAGACATGGTCCAGGTGAAGGAGACATGGTCCAGGTGAAGGAGACATGGTCCCAGGTGAAGGAGACAGGCCCAGGTGAAGGAGACAGGCGTAGGAGACAGGCGTAGGAGACAGGTAGGTTCCATCAGGACAGTCCATAAAGTACAGGGGAAGCAAAACACAAAGGCGTTAGAGAGGCATCTTTATCTATCACACCATGACACTCACTCTGACAGGCTATAACAGGCTAACCTGTTCCATCATAGGACACCTACACCATCAGGAAGACAAATAAGCCATATACCTAGTCCTACACTGGTCTCTGCTCAGGCCACCAAAGAGAAAAGGCAGTCAGACAGGTCTCTTCCAGTGCTCCAGTGACGGCGGTCAGGCTCCTCCGAGGCAGGTCAGTCCCAGCGACTCTGCTCCTTCCTTTCTGGACGCTCAGAGAACACAGGCTTCTCCCGCCGGATTAAGACCAAGAATTATCACAATCCACCATCTGGCTGGCCGTTCACATCAAACGCGATGCATCAGCTAGCACGGTACTGCCTGGATGCTGGACTGGGGCTGGGTACTGGGGCTGGGGTATAATGGGGCAGGACTGGTTGTTGTGGTCAGGCACGGACCAGGAACTGAAAATAGACCTGATGCCAGCCAATAAGGATGGCTGGTTTTAAAGACATGGGATTACGGACTGGGGGAGGGGGAGAGAGAGGGGGGGGGGAGACAGACAAAAAGGGGAAGAGAAAAAAAAGTTAAGTACGTAAGTGCAAGAGGATGAGAAAGAGAGCAAGAAAAGGAGAAATAGGGAGTGAGAGACAGGGAGGGAGAAGGAGGAAGGGAAGGTTATAATGGTCATTCCTGCAGTGACTCTTGGGATGGCAAATCCTCTAGTGGTGACCTGTATATGTCCAAACTAGACAGCACAGCTACAGGTCACAGAGACCACATCCTCTACAAACCAATCAAGGATTTGTTATGTGCTTATGTAAATCTTGATAAGTAGATCAGCTATTGCCTTATTATCTGTTCATGTATTCTGTCTAATTATTAATCCAAATTTAAGTGTTCCTACTGTAATAATATTTTGTTCTGACAGTCACAGGTGATACACTGGTAGTATCCGCCTGATTTAATAACAGACAGCTATCGGTATATGTTATGTTTGTTTTCCTTTTCTGTCCTCTGACTTCATGTCTAAGAAGACGTTGCTATTCTTTGCTGTGTCTGAAATTGACATTTAAGTTGAGATGTTTATTAAACTCAGCTGGTTGTCAATACTTATTCACCCCGGACTGAACTAAACTGACAGTCACACCGTTTGTGTGGGTTGTAACTATCCCTAACTAATCTCCAACAATAATCAACTACTACTTTGACTGTACTACACAGGTAGTACCTCACCTGTACTACACACCTGTACAACACAGGTATTACCCCACCCATACTGCACTCAGCTATACTACACAGGTACTACCTCACCTATATTATACAGGTACTATCATACCTGTATTACACACGTGCACTACACATGTACAACCTCCCCTGGACTGCCCACCTGTACAACACAGGTATTACATCCTCTCTCTTACTCACCTGACTAGGTAGCATGATGGAGACGGAGAAACACAGGCCATCGGTATTCTTTTAATCCCAACTGGTCCAACCACTGCACCTGCAACGCTGCACAGCGTTCTCTGTAACCTGAAACAGCGAGAACGCTTAGAAGGCACACAATGGAGGCAGACACCTCAGCCTGGGGTTGGAGTTGTTTGTTCAACACACAATACTGATACCTGAGATGACAGAGAGAGAGAGTTAGAGAGAGAGAGAGAGTTAGAGAGAGAGAGAGAGACAGAGAGACAGAGAGAGAGAGACAGAGACATAGACAGAGAGAGTGAGATAATAACAGGTGTGGTGGTGCTGGACTTTTCAAGGAAATGTAATTAGAGATTTAACTTATATATTTTGAAGATTTTAAAAGGGTTTTGCATTTAGACCACCTAGTTTGTAGCAGCCTACTGCTATTAATAATAAGGAGGAACCCAGTTGCCTGAGTCAACAAATATTTCAACCAGTTTATTTAATAAGCCCTGTCTCGTGGACACTGGGGACAGTTACTTAGTCTAATGCACCGGTCGAATTCGTACACTTGAAATCTATATTTACACACACAACACCCAGGATACTCTGTTCCTGTCTGTTCTCTCCAATGGCTCACACGCACCTTGAACTTGTAATCTGAGTTTCGGTTAAAAGGTGTGGTAATGTGTGCTCAGTGCTCACCCGTAAGATACCTAGTGTGGACAATGTTCCTGGCATTATCCTGGCCGCATATGTTGAGAGCTCCCCCTGAGGCGATGCCTCTTTACCGGGCTTGTTGCCCATGCGCAAGTTTAGAAAAAGCTTGCGGGACAAACCAACACAGTTCTTACGCTGTACTTCCTGTTAATGTGAACGGACTATAAAAAGGTATCATCTAGAGCAGAAGAAACTAACCAAAGTAACTGTATTTATTACGAATGGTAAAAGACTAATATTGAACATTATATTTTGCATATCCTTTGGTAAGGTACCAAAGTGCGCCACACAGTACAGCTGATTGGAGGTGATCTGGGTCTGAAATGTGCCATCAAAGTAATACTGATGGTTCACACATCATTACCTATGCATGTGACATATTTCATATGGCTAGTTCAATAAAACATGCGAACATGACAAACGAATATAAACCATTAAAAAGACGTGTCACAGTACCAGTAATGTCCTCACAGCTGGATCAAAATGCCTGAGAATGTCATATGACATTAACTTTCATATTTGCTTAAAAGCATGTGTGTTTTGATCCTTTGCAGTGTCCGTAGTTCTATAATGCTTACGTTCAGTAACATAGAGGTTGCCAGATTATATAATAACCCTCATAATTCTGGGAGGTAGAATTGTATCATGGTGCTACTAGAGGGTGAAAAAAACATGGCAACAAAGTATTCCTACCCGCTAGAAGTGTGGCTTGTATGTATGGTTTGTTGCTGTTCTCACAGCTAACATAAAACATATATATTATATATTTGATTAAAGGCGTTGTCAGTGCATGTTCAGTCTACGGAACGTGCTGGTTTGTTGTGAAGAAAGCAGCCAACTAGCAAATTACTTTCGACCAGTAAATCACAAATAGATCGGTGTGTTCAAGCATCGCCAGACAGCGGTATAGTGCTAATGACTCACAGCTGCAGCTGTGGCTGGCCAACTTGAGTTTGGGTTGTTTTTAACAGGTGGTCATTCGTTTATAATATTATCTTGGACCGACAGATTATTTTGAGTGAAATGACACGACACCTAATGCTGCATTACCTAATGCCTAATGTGATCTAATTTAGGTTGACATGTTCGCACGTCACAGCATCATCATATCAGTCAGAGGGATTTGTGCGTTGCGAAGAGTGTTCTCTGCAGCCTGCATAGCTGAAAGAGTGGCTCAAAGTCTCCACGCCGCAAACAGGGTGAATTCAACCACAACCACTCATCAAAATACCTTCCTACTCTCAGTATTCGCCGGGAGACGGGTCAAGCTGACCGACATGCTTCCCGCCAGCATTGGCGGGGCAGGTAGCGACGCTGGGGGTCTGGAGACTGGCACGGTGCATGACTGTGGGCCGTTGTCAGTGTCAACAGGGGGAGCTGCACCGCTCCTATCCGGACCCGGAGACTGTCATCTGCAGCACAGAATCAAGGAGGCAAGCGCCACAGGTGAGAACTCTACTATTGCAAACCCGTTTCAGTCAGACGCAGTATCAAAATAGATAAACCATTACTTAACATACAACTCATGGCTTTGACATTTAGACTGGTTGATTTTTTAACTTAAAAGCATACTTGATCCATGGTTATTTTATAATACAGTAATATGTAAGTGACATTATTGTCTACCTACTACTGGAAACTACTACACTACTTTTACTAATGTAATACTAAGTCATGTAGGATGCATGAGAGAAGCTGGGTAGAGACAGTAACATGGCCTGGAGATAGAGAGCTCTTTGTCTTGTGTCTGTTGCTGCCGAGGTAATTGTCTGTGTCATGGGTGAATAATAGGAACACTACACACATCACAAACACACACCCAAGCACACTGTATCACAAGGTACTGCTTTGCCCAGTGTGAAGTAAAGACTAGAGGGGGGTCTTACGGTCATAAACACATTCTCAGAAGGAGAGCGAGAGAACAGCCGCAAAAGAATGTTCGGTTTACACAACGTGATTAGTGCTTGAATCACACACACAAGCACACTCACACACATAGACACATTTACACAAACCCATGAACAGACCAGACCCACCCAGTAGAAACCCAGAGCTTCTTGTGTTTTATTATTCTGTTCATTGGTCAGATGGCAAGGTGAAGAGGACCAATCCTAGAGCCAAGAGGGCTCAGGGCCGGAGACAAAAGGAATGTGACAGTGTGATGTCCGAGCTGCCATTTAGCTCCGCCCCTTCCTGGAAGGATCTTGGATGTGAGTGTTGTTCAGCATTCTAGGATTGGACACTTGCTTTCTCATAGGTGTCTGCAGCACTAGTCCCCGCCTAGCCCCAGAGTAACCCAGTCCCAAACGATAGCTAGGTTTGGGCTAACCATAGTCCCAGTCTATAACTGCAGACTAACCCATAGCTTTCTCTAGGCTTACTATAGCCCCAGTCTATAGTCTGAGGCTAACCTTGTAGTCCCAGCCTACGTATAGCTCCCGGCTATTCCTAGTCCTAGAATGACACTCTGTATAACTACCCCCCCTCCCCCTCCCCTCATAGTCACCAGCCCCGAGGAGAAGCAGAGGAAGAGGAGGAGAGGAGAGAGTGGCCGAGTGGAAAGTGAGGAGGTTGCTGAGAAGAAGAGACTGAAGAAGGAGATTCTGAGGCCAAACTATTTTGTGTCCATCCCCATCACTAACAGCAAGGTACCCCTATTTACCTTCTCTTTCTCTGAGAAGGTTAGCTGGGTAAATATAGCTTTGTGGTTGCCAGGTTTGTCCCAGTAGTGGTCTTACTGATCTCTCTGATCTCTTATCCCTGGGTCACAGGTTCACAGTATGACCATCTGTGCTGCTTACTGGGATCACCAGGTTTTGAGTGCTGCCCTTTTGTGCTCCTGTAGATCAGTGAGGGTGTAGCTGATGTCCAGGAGGCGGTGCTTGAGAAAGACCCTAGGCTGGCGCGCGTCATGATACCAATAGGAACTCTCCACCTCACTCTGCTGGTCACGCACCTGGCCAATCAGGACCAAGTAGAGCTGTGAGTGACACTTTCCTGGTGTTGTTTCCCATTGACAGACAGACAAGAAGACAGGCAGGCAGGTTGGTTGTTAGACGGACAGAGAGGCAGGTAGGGTGACAGACAGACATACAGACAGGCAGGCTGTAGACAAGGCTTTTCCTGTTATGCTGTACTGATGCTTTATCGTTAGACCCTGCAACAGGTCACCCTATCGGCCAACGAGGAGGGGGGGGCGGGAGAGATATGGGAGGCTTGTGTGTGTACGTGTATGTGTGAGTGGGGTAGGCTTATGTGTGTATGTATGAAAAAAAGAGGCTTACGTGTATGAGGAGAGGCAGGAAGCAAGCATAGCGAGGATTAACAAGGTTATCTGTTTCCCGCCAGAGCGGCGTCCGCCTTGGCCCACATGGAGGCGGGGCTAGCGGGGTTGCTGGGGGGGCGGGACCTTGTTCTGCCATTCTCTGGCATCGGAACCTTCAGGAACGAGGTGGCCTTTGCGGAGCTGGTACCTGGAGGCCACACACACACCCTGGCACAGCTGTCTGGTGGGTATTAATGCTCTGCTCTGCTACTACCTTGTCTTCTCTCCTTCCCTCACCTCTGTATTGATTAGATGCCAGTCTGACAGCAGGATAGGGTTGCTCTGTAAATAGCTGACTGTGACCACAGCGCTTGTGTGTGTGATTGGCTGAAGAATTGACGAGGAAGGCGTTTGAGGAGAAGGGTTTGTCTGCAGGAGACAGCCGGGATTTCAAACCTCACCTGACCTTCATGAAGCTGTCCAGAGCTCCAAAACTACGATCCCAGGTACCTCTACCTTCCTGTCCGTCTCTCTGCTCAACTGTCCGTCTCTCTGTTTAACCTGTCTGTCTCTCTGTCTAACCTGTCTGTCCATCTGTATTCTATCTGAGCTCCTTAAGATTCTGGTTGTCTATAGTCCTGGCTCCCTGTCTGAAAAATGGTCTCTGACTGATTCAGGACATGTCCTGTGTGTGTGTGTGTGTGTGTGTGCGTACGTGTGTTTCCTATCTCCCTTGAGTGATGGTCCTATGGAGACAGAGAGATGAGAGGAGGGTCAAAGGGGAAGACAGTTTCATCTGGTCTCTGGCGGTGGATGATGGTTCCTGTTTCCTGTTGTAGTTATCGTCCTTGCCAGATCCCCAGGACCCTGGAGACTGTGTGTGTGAGCGCGTGAGTGTGTGTGTGTGTGTGTGTGAGTGAGTGTGTGTGCGTGTGTGCTAGTCTCTGTGTAAACAAGTCCAAATCTGAGGTCAAACATGAGCATCCTCACGTCTGTGCTGTTCCGTGAGTGTGTGTGTGTGTGTGTGTGAGTGTGTGTGTGTGTGTGTGTGTGTGTGTGAGGGCTGGGCTCTGTCAACACATTCACATCTGTGCTCAAACATGAGCATCCTCACGTCTCCTCACATCCTACTGTGTGTGTGTGTGTGTGTGTGTGTGTGTGTGTGCAGGGTGTTAAGAAGCTGGATCCAGGGCTCTACTCGTGCTTCTCCCAGCAGTGTTTTGGAGAGGAGAGAGTGGTCAGGCTGGACCTGTGCTCCATGTTGAAGAAGAAGACCCCCGATGGATACTACCACACCGACGGCTCCCTCCACCTCGGTGAGTCTCTCTTTCTGCCTGTCTCCCTTTCCCTCTGCCTCATCCCCAGTCTCTCTCTCTCTCCCTTCTCTGAATACGACCTCCTATTTATCTCGCAGCTCTTTATCCAAAGAGCTCTCTCAGAGGCCATAAACACAAATCTGATCATATTATATAATACTATTATAATTCTTTACTACGTTCTGTGAAGCTGCCTGGGGGTGGACATGATAATCACATTTGAATAATCTTCCAATTTGGCCATCAGAGGGAGCTATGGCCTCCTTTTGTGTTCCCTGCTCCACTGGTAAAATAGAGACCTCTGGTGGCAGGGTGAGGAACTGCAGCCAGTTTCAGCAGACTGCTACACAGCAAATATTTTATTTTCAAATGTTATAGGTAAGCCTTATTTTAGCAGACGTGTTGTTATAGTTGATGAGCATTGCAGCCAGAATGCTCAACAGTAGGACAGCCGTTATCTTAGGTAGGCTTTTAGTCTGAGCTTGACTACAGCACAACATCCTAACATCATGTGTGTTGTCCAGGATGCTGTGATGTGGATGGCAGCCTCATGGCCTGGTTTCTACAGGCATGATTAGACGAGATATGAGGATCAGCCATGCGCATGCTGACACATACACCATAAGCACACGCACTGCCATGGCACAAACGCACACACACGGTCAACACAAACACAAATAGACACTGTCCACGCACACGCCTCCATGACTTGTCTCATTACCCCCTGACTGCTCTGCAGGCACAGGTCCTAGAGCTGTGTGTGTGTGTGTGTGTGTGTGTGTGTGTGTGTGTGTGTGTGTGAGTGTGTGAGTGTGTGAGTTTGTGTGTGTGTGTGTGTGTGCGCTCCTATGTGTCCGTATAAATGTGTGGCGACCGTGTCCGTGTCAGTATACTGGTCTCTGATTGGATTACAAGAATTCACAAATCATTCTGCTGGTAAATAATTCAAGTCATTGCAGTCTGAGGACAATCATGTGAAAATCAATGTCATCATGCCGTCTCCATAACTGTCCAGATGACAGTTATGGATCTTTGGGCCGGTTACGTGTCCTGCATCCTTTCTGCTCTCGTCACCTCGGCTCCCTCTCTTTGTCCCTCTTCATCATGTCTTCCTTTTCAGCTTTTTTTCTCTTTCTCTTGCCCTCTTCTATTCCTCTCCTCTCCCTCCTCCCCTGTCCTCTTCTTTCCCTCCTCCCCTCTTATATACTCCTCGCATGACCTTGTTATGTTGTCACCTGCTGGTTGATAATACTGGGCAATTCTCGGGAGGCAGACAGACACACACATGCACGCACACACAGGGGACATGCCTTTAAGACGGATCTTAAGCGTCGTCTGCGGTTCCGTGATGTCACACCCAGGTTGTGTGTCGGCCGCCTTAGCAACACACGCCTGCCGCCTTGACTACGTTGTCAAACCTCACCCCACCACCTTGACTAACACATTTCCTGGCGTGTGAACCTCTGTTACCGTCAGTAATCTAACACTGTGGTCATGTGGGTTTCCCCTTTGGCTGCAGTGCTGATTGCTGGGTAATCCAGCTGTGATCTCTGGGCTGTAATTTACTGCTGTGACATCAGAAAGGATCATCTGACAGCTGTGATCCGGCTGGATCATTTGATCTCTGGATCTCCCTCAGCACAGCATCCTGACATGGGGATCAACACTGTGAATATGATGGAATCAAACGGTCTGAACAAGGTGAGATAGAAAGGGAAGGCAAGAACGAGTCTGCTTTTAGACTGTCAGACTGAGGGCTAATTGAAGAACAGCATGCACACACAGAGAGCACTGTGTAGAGATCCCACTCACAATGAATAGGCCAGCAAGATGTAGGTCAGAGACCTCTCTTTCCATCTCCCTCTCACCCCTCCCCTCCTCTGTCTATCTCTCCTCTTTCTGTGTTTTATACGGGCCCCATTAGTGATGCAGAAGACCTAGCCATGGGGGATTCACCTGAACCAACCCGAACACTGAGTAGCTGCCCTAGTGAAAGGAGAGAGTGAGAGTGAGAACAGGAAAGGGGGGAGAGAGAGAGATGTAGAAAAGGCTGTGGTTCATCTCAAATGATGGTTTTCCTCCCTCTCCCCCTCTCTCACTCTGTGTTCTGTTTGCAGTATAACTATACTATGTGGGTGTGTGTGTGTGTGCTATTGGCACTGCTCCTCCTGCTTTCTAAAGATAGGAGCATCGCCTCTCTTCCCCGCCTGCAGGCCTAGCAGCACCACATGATGATGTTGTTCTTGTGTTGAACAAGGTGTAGCCTCTGTGCCTTGTCAGCAACACTGACGTGTCTGACCCCGTGTCCACAGTCACAGAGGGATCATCAGCAGCCGACACAACTTCCTGATGCATTCTGATGATGTCATGGCATGGCAGTTTACCAGTGTGTTTCATTCTGATGATGTCATGCATGGCAGTTTACCAGTGTGTTTCATTCTGATGTCATGGCATGGCAGTTTACCAGTGTGTTTCATTCTGATGATTTCATAGCATGGCAGTTTACCAGTGTGTTTCATTCTGATGATGTCATAGCATGGCAGTTTACCAGTGTGTTTCATTCTGATGATGTCATAGCATGGCAGTTTACCAGTGTGTTTCATTCTGATGATGTCATAGCATGGCAGTTTACCGGTGTGTTTCATTCTGATGATTTCACAGCGTGGCAGTTTACCAGTGTGTTTCATTCTGATGATGTCATAGCATGGCAGTTTACCAGTGTGTTTCATTCTGATGATGTCATAGCATGGCAGTTTACCGGTGTGTTTCATTCTGATGATTTCACAGCGTGGTAGTTTACCAGAGCAGTGGGTTCTGAAGATGTCATGGCGTGCTAGCTGTGTGTGAGGTGAGCTAGCTAGCATGAGGAGGGATAAACTTCAGCGCTATCTCCTGTGCACAGCTGCTTATCTGCGTGAGTGTGTACCTGCCTCGCGACGAGATTTGATGGCACCATACTGAGCTGACCTTCACCGAATCAGAATGTCGTTTCCGAGGCCACGATGTGAAAACACGTACACACACACGCACACACACACACTTTAAAGACTCCTTAGAAGTAGTGGAGATAAGCCACATGAAAAGAAAGCTTGACTGATGCTGCCTCGAACAGCTCATCTAGTATATAGTGCACCAATAGTCTCGGGTACAAACAGCTCCTCTAGTATATAGTGCACCAATAGTCTCAGGTACAAACAGCTCCTCTAGTATATAGTGCACCAATAGTCTCGGGTACAAACAGCTCCTCTAGTATATAGTGCACCAATAGTCTCAGGTACAAACAGCTCCTCTAGTATATAGTGCACCAATAGTCTCGGGTACAAACAGCTCCTCTAGTATATAGTGCACCAATAGTCTCAGGTACAAACAGCTCCTCTAGTATATAGTGCACCAATAGTCTCGGGTACAAACAGCTCCTCTAGTATATAGTGCACCAATAGTCTCGGGTACAAACAGCTCCTCTAGTATATAGTGCACCAATAGTCTCGGGTACAAACAGCTCCTCTAGTGTATCTCCTCTGGTCCATATTATAGTTGTAGTCTATAGTACACCTCTGGTCTCTAGTGCAGACATCTCCTCTAGTGTATACTGCTTTAGTCTTTAGACCATAGGCTACATCTCATCTAGTGTACAGCTCTACTCTCTAGTACATACAGCTGCTCTAGTCTCTTGTACTGACACCAAAACTGGGTAGATATCACTACAATATAAAACACCCTTAATGTGATCAAACAGATGCGTTGACACAAGCTGTATGTGTTCTGTAGCAGCAGCCTTTGCCATGTTGATGAAACCTGTAATTACACTCAATAGCTATTGATGTGCTGCAAATGCCATCGTTTTACCACAATAGGGCATGTGTGTGTGTGTGTGTGTGTGTGTGAGAGAATAGCAGCTGTGTGGTGGATGCTGCTGTTGGAGCCTGGGAACTGTAGTCTTGCCGCACAGATGGTCCACCTGTGTGTGAGTGTGTGTGTGTCTGTGTGTGTTTGTGATGCCAGTATTGTAGTACTGATGGTCAGTAGCAGTATTGATGATCTGTGGGGTCCAGGAAGGTTCAGAAGGCAGTTCTGTGTCACTGGGCGTCAGACAGGCATCACATGGACACGGGTGACAAGACTGCTGGAACCACAGAGGAAGGAGAGGAAAGGAGCTGGGAGTCTGTTTCTGGCGTGTCTTTCTTAGAATGTTGACCAGCCAACCAGATGGCAGCTCATAACTCTGGGGAATGTTGGCCAGCCAACCAGATGACATGTCCTAGCACCGTGGAATGTTGGCTAGCCAACCAGATGACAGCTCCTAGCTTTTTGGAACGTTTCCCAGCCAACCAGACTAGAGCCTTCTCAGTTATGTCAGTCCCATAGCCATCATATTCTCTTAACGATGAACACATGAAAACAGCTGATGAACAGTTTGAGGCTCTATAAATCATAAGACTGTTGAACATCCTGTCCCCTTATACATTCAGCCCTTGTAAAAACATATAAACACTGATATATTGCAGTTATCCAATCAGATTACAGCTCCTGGCTCTTTGGAGTGCTTTTTGGCCAGGTAGTAGGTGAAATATATATATATATATATATTACATTATTTGGTTTATGTATTGTTCTGGGTTAGTACAGGGTAATATAATGGCTAGAATAGGATTAGGGATAGTAGGGTTACAACAAGGCGAGATGAGCTAGTTTAGAGTTGGTACATGGTCATGGTTGGTAAAGGACTAGTGTTAGTTCAGGGTTAATACATGGTCAGGGTTGGGCTGGGTTCAGTGTTAGAACAGGGTAAGTGCTAATATATCAATAACCTTTAGTCCTCTGGTTCATTCAGTCATGTCGTGTTCCTTCATTTGCATGCATTACTGCTGCTGACTGAATGAATATAGCGTCATCATTATTAAACCCCGTCTCTCAGAACAAGAGATGGAGGAGAGAGAGAGAGAGAGAGAGAGAGAGAGAGAGAGATGAAAGGAGAGGAGGAGAGACGGGGAAGAGGAAGGAGAGGGAACGGGAGGGGCGGGAGGGGAGCACACCAGATGTTGAGGATTCTCCACAGAGGTGTCAAAACAGATTCCCAATCCTGCACGCACAGTAGTAGCAGTATAAAACCATGCCCAGCACAGTCGCCCAGTTGCAGGCACCCATCACGCACGCAGAGACGCACGCACACACACACACCAAACACACACACACACAAAGCTGCCTGCTGGCCATTCCAAAGCAATTATACAAGGCAGCGAGAGGGAGGTGGGGCTTGAGCCCCCCCCCCACCCCTCTCTCTCTCTCTCTCCACGCACACACCCACACACCCTTCCTCGGTGTGTCGGAGCAGAGCAGAGAGCGAGATCAGCCCGGGGTGGTTTTGTTCATCTGGCGCTGCGAGCCGGCTGGAGAGGACTGCTCTGACCAGGACGGAGAGAGAGAGAGGGAGCGAGACGGAGAGCACACACACGAGAGGACGAGGAGAACGAGGGAGTAGTGAGAGGAGAGCTGAGGAGAAGTGCAACCATGGGCCAGCTATGCTGCTTTCCCTTTTTCCCGACCAGAGGACAAAATCAGTAAGTGGCTGGCTGGCTGGCTGGCTGGTTTGCATGGGGATTCAATCAGAAGAGACAAATTGCCAGGATGATTCATGTTGCGAATAATCTTTACGGAAGTAGGTGTGTGTGTGTGTGTGAGTAGCTGTCTGTTCTAGTACTCTTGTACCCGAGGTATGTTATGTGTCAGGAGTGTATCAGCTGAAGGTTGGGTTCCTCGCTGTAAATAACGCCATAAACATGCTTTTAAGATACACGGTTGGACCTTGCTACCATACCAACTATTTGGACTCACATCTGTGTACATGGGAAAGGAATACAGTGATAATGTGCCCAGAGCTGTTGATTACCAAGAGCCCTCTCTCTCTCTGTCTCTCTCTCTGTCTCTCTCTCTCTCTCTCTCCCTCTCTCTTTTCTCTCTGCCTGGTGTATCTTAAGCCCTTTTCTGTCGACATTGTTTTAAACTCTGTGCAGCCTGCTCCTCTGACGAAACACTAACACTGCAGCTAGTCTCACACACTCACTCACACACACACACACTCACAAACACACACACACACACATCATGCTGGCTGCCCTACTTCTGGCTGGGGGATGGAGCGGAGAGAGAGAGGAGAGAGAGGAGAGAGAGACGGGAATGAGGGATAGGGGAGGAGGGGAGAGAAAGGACAAGAGGGGAAGGGAGGGGAGAGATTTTTTTTTAAAAAGAGGTAGGGAGGGAGCATGATGAAGGGATGGGGCGAGAGGGACTGGATGAAAGGGGAAGAGAGAAAGAAAGGATGAGGGGAGGAGTGTGAAAGGGTTAGTCGTTCAAGTCAGATGTTCCACTGGTTATGTGACAATAGTTGCCCCTCGCGGGCAGCTCTGTGATGGTGTGTGTTAGCCTGCTGATGGTGTGTGTGTGTGTGTATGCACTTATGTATGTGTGTGTTGTTCTAGCAGCAGCAGTAGATGTGCTGTGTCTCAGACAGCCAGACACTGGGATTCACAGGAGACAGGATAGGGGAGGGGCGGGTACTAGCTGCCAGGGGAGTCGGGGGAATATGAAGTATCAATGTGTTGTGTGTGTAGCAGAGCATGCTGGGTAGTTCCGGTCTGTCTGACCATGTGTGCTTCTGCCGCATCCTTTGTTCGTCTCTCTCTATCTACCTCATCCGTCATTCTCCTCCCTCTCTCTTTCTCTCCTCCTCCACCTCTCGTTTCCTCCTTATCCTCCACCTCTTTCCGTTTTTCTTCCTTTCCCATGTCGCTTTCTCTCCTTCCTTCTCTCTTCTCATCCTCCCTTTTTCTCCTTTTCACTTTCCCTCTCGCTCTCGCTCCTCCTCTCGTTCCTCCTCTCTCTCCTTTTGTTGCGCTCCTTCTTAGCCTCCCTCTCCTCCCTTCTGAAACTTTCGCTCTTTTATCTTTTTACTATATTTCTCTATTGATTTGTTTTCGTTTACACTGATTTTTCAGACACACACACACCCACGCTCACACAAAGACACACACACACACAGAGACTTTTTTGTACGTATTCAAGGCCAGAAGTGAGTATGTGCAAGCCTAGTCCCTATGGTGACAGAACTCTGGGACTTTAGCACTCCAGATTCAGTATGAAACACACAGGTCCACAGCTCCACTGTAGGGTTGGACTGAACACCAGCTGACGAGGCCATAACAGGAGATTCTTTTCTCTCTTTTTCCTTCCTCCCTCTTTACTATCCATGCTTCCCTCTCTCACTTCTCCCTCTGTTTCTCCGTCCCATCTGGTGACCTGTCGGTGTCTGTCCGTCATGCTGTGGGGGGGTGGGGGGGGGAAGTTGTGTGTCAGGATCTCACAATATGGAAACTCCTTTCCTGAGGAAATACCAGGGCTCGTCCATCCCACCCCCTACGTAATGCCTTCCTTCTCCTCTCGCCCCTCCTTCTCCTCTCGCCCCTCCTTCTCCTCTCTCCCCTCTCTCCTCACGGCTCTTCATTGACACTGTCAACCAGGGAGCTGGAGGGAGAATATGTAAAGGAGAGACAAAAGGAGAGAGAGGGGGGGTAAGAGCGAGAGGGAGCGAGAAAGGACAGGAGAGAGAGAGAGAGAGAGAGAGAGAGAGAGAGAGAGAGAGAGAGGGGGTCATAGTGTCATGTCTGATACTTAGATAGTTTAAGTTCAAGCCCCTTGATGTGTGGCTATCACCACGGCAACCAGATCTAAGTATCTTTGGATGTGAAGTCTCAGTCTGGCTTTCTGCATGTCTATCAGTCTGTCTGAGTTGTACTGTACAGCAAGGTTTGGCTGTTTAGGACTTGGACTAGACACCCCCCTATGTTGAAAGATGTCGAAGGCTGTTAAACTGGCCTTCAGCCTTATCTTGTGTACTGTGTGTGTATGTAGTCCTGATTTATTGGTGTTTGTGTGTGTGGTATAACAGCAGGGTTGTATATTCATGTCAGTGTATTATCTGGGTGGAGTTATAATATTGATTCTTCATCATAAAGCTGCAATCAACAATACCTGTGGGAAACAACTGGCTCTAGCTGCCGATGTTCTGTCAGATACGGTGAGCGTCTGCTTTGGTCTGGGTGGAGAGCCATGCAGGGTTAGCTCCTGCTGTGTGCCAGGACAGATTAATCAACCCAGATTCTAACCTTACTGTAACTCAGCAGTAGTCTAACAATCTGTCGCTGTCTGCTGAAATCAGTGTATGCTCTCAATCTTCCAATCATAATCACTCTCACATGTGAACCTGTGGACCAATGAAAATCCTGAAACAATAAACTGTTACTAAGACCTGTGCCCCTGATTGGGTGAGATGGAGTGTGATGTCATAACTGTTCATCCTTTTGCTAAAAAGCTTGTTTTTAGTTGTGTATTGTTTATTTATTGTTTTTATTTTGCAGATCTATTTCACACCGCTCCTCGCGCTCGCTCAAGTACGTGTCGACTCTGCTCTCCTCTTTTAACCCCCTCCCTTCCTCTGTCTGTTCTCTACGACTCTCTTCATCTATTTCCCACTTTCATCTCTCTCCACGCCCCCTTTCTCTCTCTTTCTTTCACTATATCTGCAGCTATAGTGCTATATCTATAGCTGCTATTTCTGTCTACCTCCCACCTCCTACAGCCTACCTCCTACACCTGACCTCCTACCTTCCTTCGTGGAGGTCAAGATGGGGTAGGGAGGTTTCACTCCACTTTGACCTTTACCGAGCCAAAGGGTCAGAGGTCAGGGTATAAGTCGTAGCTTGGTGTTAGCAACCCAGATCTGGTTTGTTTTGCTGTGTCTCTAGCCGCGCCCCTTCTATGTTAATATCCCTGTGCTATTATGACATCACTAACACACCTTTCACACTGACCAATCACAAAATAAGAATGTGCACTAAGAGAAAAAAACAATCCAATCCCAGACCAGTTTCAGAACTCTTATAGACCACACCCTTGATATGTTCAGTGAATGTTCACCCAGTCACTTTGCCTTGATACAGCTGAGTTTAAGGTGTGATAGTCTGATCCCGAGGGCATCTGGCTCCTGTGTGTGTGTGTGAGAGTGTTGACCTCCCTTGTGGTCTTTCTGCTCCAGGTGGGAAGAAGGGGGCGGAGCCAGATGATGCAGAGCTGCAGCGAATCAGCAGGAAGTTGGTGGAGGATGCGGTGTTTAAGGCTGTGCAGCAATACAAGGAGGAAACGCATCATCAGAACGGGGGCGGTCCCACAGAACATGCCACCCCCCCCGCTGCTGACAACCTAAACACTAATGTTGTTGCTATGACAACAACAGACACGAACCCCAGCAAGTGACCGTGGGTCATCCAGCCAGCCAGACCCGGAGGCTTAAACAGCCAGCAAGCAAGCCAGCTAACCAGTCATCCAGCTAACCAGCCAGCCAGCTAACTAGCCAGCCAAATCTGTACTCTAAGGCTTGACAAGTTTACTAACAGCTAACCAGTCAGCTGGCTGATCAGTCTGTCAGTTAACCAGTCACCCAGCTAACTAGTCAGCCAGGTAATCAGTCAGCCATCTAACTGGTAGAGTTGACAGGAAGAGTGGAGTGCCCAGCGTAGGAGGAGGTGAAGAAGAACTGAAGAACTTCTGGATTACTGACCCTTCCATACAGCTGTACTGTCTCTGTTTCCCTGACTGCACACTACCTCCCCCAATCCCTCTGTCTTATTGAGCTGACCCCAGACCAGACACCCCAGACCAGACCACCCCAGACCAGACACACCCTAGACTAGACACCCCAGACCAGACACTCCAACCTGATCCCAGACCAGACACTCCAGACCAGACACTCCAACCTGATCCCAGACCAGACACCCAAGACCAGACACTCCAACCTGACCCCAGACCAGACACCCCAGACCAAACCCTGGGGCTGGAGGAACAGCCGATTCCTCTCCAGGTCAGAGGTTAGTGTACATCTACATCCACGTGATGCTGTGCTAAGACAATCACCTAGCTACAACAGCTGAACCTTGACTCCTGACCTCTAACCCCTTCCATCCTAACCTTTCACTACATAATAGTACTGTGTGTGCGGCAGACCTGAAGCTGTGTCCACTGTCTGATCGTGCACACTCTAAACACATAACAACACGCTGTGAGCCATGTTTACATCCTTTCTTCCTCCTGTACCCTCCTGGACTGAGCTGTCCTGAGGAGGAGGACGATGGTGACGAGGATTAGAGTTTGGTGTGTGTTTGTTTGTGTTTTGTGGGACATACCGTATTTCTTATTCTCTAAAAGACTAGAGGAAGGACAGGTTTTTTTTTGAAGAATTAGTCTAGAGATTTCTGGGTAATGGAGTTTGATTGCTCCTTGCTGGACCTCCACCATTACAGTGGTCAGCACAAGGTGAGCAGAGCTATAACTGGCAAGAACACTACACACAGGACATGCTACAGACAATGCTGTTGAATTAAGAGGAAGGCTTTAGTACCACAAACTGTAAAGTACATTTTATATTTACCAAAAGAGTGATTTTTAACACACACAAAAAAAGTATGTTTCTGTGCAAAACAAGAGCAACATTTCATGCATTTCGGGTTTTATTCCTTTTTATATGATTTTATTTCTGAAGAAACCGAGGCTAAAGTAACCACTAGTGAAGTGGCCTTAACCCTGGGTTATGAGACAGTGCTGGGTGTCAGACCTGGCTGGAAGGTCCTTTCAGTTCCTCCCTGTACCTCCCTGTACTATCACCACCAGAACCTTAATCTGTCTGTCCACCCTGACACGTGCTGTGTGTGCGCCTGTGCCTGTTACTGTTCGAATGTTAGTCTTTTTATGTAAGTGTGTATGTGTGTGTGTGTGTGTGTGTGTGTTGCTTGGGTGGGTGTCATCGTGTGGAAGGGTGTGGATCTAAGCATGTGTGTATTAAGGTGTGTGCATCATTATGTGTGTATCATGTTCAGCCACATTGACAAATAAAATCAGGAAATGAAGTTGGAGCCAATATCCTTTGGAGTCTGTCTTGTTTCTTCTGAGTCTCTGATCTGGTGTGTGTGTGTGTGTGTGTGTGTGTCTGTATGTATGTGTGCGTGTTGGGGACTGCCAGTGTGAAGACAACACCACTAACCCTGGACTGAAATACCACTAACCCTAGAGCTTTTATTTTTACTGTTGTGGTTCTATTTGGAGAATCCTTAATCATCCAAACTGAACCCCATCTGCCCTGCTGAGAACAGCTGTGTGTGCATGCAGGCGCGTACGGAAGCGTAAGGTGGGGACTTGGGGAAATGATGAGGGGATAACATCACATAGGGAATGCTAACATACTTATCACGGTATATAGATCTGCCTCTGCCTGCTTCAATCCTGACTCCTCTCTTCTGTGTCCTGTCTCCAGACTCCTCTCTCCTCTTCCTGTCCTTCTTGACTTTGGGATCAGATCTCCTGTGTGTGTGTATTCCAGTCATGATATATTCATAAACAAACTCTATGTAGCATTGTTTCATTATTTAAACCACCGCTCCTTCACTATGACATTATGTCTATTTTTGATGTTTTATAAAGGAACAAGTATGCTCAGGTGGAGGGCTCCTGTTGCCAACACCCATCCCCCGTCCCCTCTGTCATCCCCCTCATCCCGTCTCTAACTCACCCATCCCCCTCCCCTCTGTCATCCCCCTCATCCCGTGTCTAACTCACCCATCCTCCTCTTCTCCCTCACCACCTCTCCTCTCATCCTCTTCTCCATCCTCCCTTCTTACCCAACAGACAGTGAAGACATTTCCCCGTAGTCCCCCTGACAGCAGAGAGACAACAGTCTATTTATTTCACGTGTTTGTGAGTCGGATCCCTTCCAGATCGGTCATGTGTCTATCTCATGATCCCATGAGGTTACACACACACACATTGTTGATTCTCACACTCACTCTCTCTCACACACACACAGTGGTGTCAGTGGTTAGGGGATAATTGCAGGAGGTAAATAACCAACACAAGTAAAAGATGTGTCAAGGCATGAGGGACATAGAAGTCAGAAAGTAAGAGCAGAAGGCAGAAGGGGTAGAGAGGGAGATAGACGGAGGGAAAGTTGTAGTCTTGTGTGGTCATCCTCTGCTATTTCCCAACCACAGGAGAAACTAGCAGGCCACTGAGTAGAGATATGAGTAGACACCAATAAGTAGAGACCAGAGGATAAACACAGAGTAGATTTCAGACCAATATGTAGTGGCTACTGAGTCATTCATACTCAAGGGAGACCGTGTAAACTCTGACTGATTAAAAACAACATTTTTACAGTCAGACACTGAGACTGCAATAATCTGGTATAATCAGGTTTAATCCAGCATAGTTTAATGTAATCTAGATTCAACCCCTTGACCTCTAATCAACCTGGTCACAATGACAGTGCTTCATTACTGCAGCTCCTACTCAGCTAATCACTTAACCTCCAACCCCCTGAGGGCAGCATCGTGCCTGTTAGGCTGCCACGCCACACACACACACACACACACACACACTTCAACTCTCATCTACTCTGCTTCAGAAGAAGAGAGAGATGGGGAGGTAGAGAGACTGCGGAGGAAGAGAGGAAAAAGAGAGAGAAGGGGAGGGAGAGACGGAGATGAGGGAGTAGACAATCCACAATCCTCTCCCAAACTAAGTCTTTTTAAAAGCGGTTTTGTTCCAGATCAGACAAAATGTTAATGTAAGTAGAATTTGGGTCGATTTGCAGCGGAATGACAGTAAAATGACAGGGGAATTGGAACTCAACTATACCCTGTCTGCTCCTGTGAGGTTGTCATGGCAACAACAGTCACCAAATCAACACGATTAAGTGGGTGGCCCACCAGAATAAATGGACCCACTCAGCAAACAGATTCACTCTATCTCTGTCATGTCAGAGATGCCAACGCACAGCAGCATGTCACATCACCCGAGCCAGCGCTGTCTGTCTGTCTGTCTGTCTGTCTGTCTGTCTGTCTGTCTGTCTGTCTGCCTGTCTCTCTGTCTGTCTGTCTGTCTGTCTGTCTGTCTGTCTGTCTGTCTGTCTGTCTGTCTGTCTGTCTCTCTCCGTCCTCCATAGCCCTTCTCTCTTCCTTCTCTGTAGAGCCTCTCTGGCCCATGACCATGTGTTTATTGTGTTAACACACAAACACATTCACCTTGATGTCATGTCCCGTAAGGCTTGGCCTTCATGTGGGGCCTTCACAGTTTGATATGATAATGGCTGTGGGGAGCTGTCTGTGCATGTCTGTGTGTGTGTGTCTGTGTGTGTGACTTCAGCGTTAGTCACACAATAACTGGCTGACTCTGAAAGATGATTGGTACTATCGCTGTTCAACAACTGATTAGGTGACACCCCGCGTCCTTCAAAACGTATTACACATCCCATAATAACCGATTATGACATCCTCCTGTACTGCTCAACTCCTGAGAAGGAAAGAGAAAAGGAGAGGTTGACATATCATTTAGAAAGTGCAGTTCCAGAGCAGCACTTACAGGGAATAGGACTTTGAGCTAATGGTGTCACTAAGCTTCACAAGGTTGGCTGTGTGGAGGATTACTAGCAGTCCTACTGAAGCTCACACACGCCCGACAGGCCAAGTGGCCCAAGTTAGGTAGATGTCGAGATGTTCCTGTCACCATAGCAACACTGGCTGGCAAGAGGTTGAATCATGTGTGTAGAAGAGGGTTCCTTTCAGCTTTTAACAAGCGTGGAGCGCTGACTGACGGGGTCTATTTCAGTAGGAAATCCCTTCGCTGCTACCCGCGACTGTTCCTTCCATCGACCTCTCTACACACCTCCCTCCTTCTCCCCCTCTACTGCCTCCCTCGCTTTCCCTCCATCACCTAAACATCTCCTTCCTTCTCTGTTTGTGAAATGCCACAAAGTCCCTGTCACACTATTTCCATCCTTCTCCCATACCCAGTTAATACTGGAGCCAGCAGAATCAGACAATAATGAGGTTAATTAAAAAATGTGTTTATTGGTTACTATAGTAACGTCCATCATGATTGACAGTGGGGTCAGAAGGCACCGGACTGTCTTTTTCTTGACCAATCGCACATCATAGATTTGGTGATAACAAAGACCAGTCCACCAATGAGGGACCAGAGATCAGCTACGCTGACCAATCCAACAGTTTTTATACAACAAAAACACTTTGTGACCAGCAATAGAAAATACACTCTAACATTAGAAAGCTACAGGTTATACAAAGCAGTCAGTAAGCCAGTAAATCAGCCAGCCAGAAAACCAGCCAGTCAGTCGGCTAGCCAGCCAGCCAGCAAGCCAACCAGCCAGTAAACCAGCCAGCCAGCCTCACTGGGCCACAGACAGGGGGACATTGGAGGCTCCAGGGGGCGTGGCCTGTGTGGAGGGGGAGGAGACAGCGGCGGGGGCGGGGGCAGCAGGCTCCATCTTGCTGCTGTGGGTGATGAACCTCAAACGCAACATCATGGCGGGACGCAGCGTCAGGATGATCTTCTCCACCTGTCACACACACACACCACAGAGACACACACAGAGACACACACACAGACACACACACACACACGCACACATCAGCATGGGCTCATTCAACAGACACTGGACTAGACTGACATCACAGTAAGATCTAGGCCAGGGGGAGGGGCCAGGGGGAGGGGAGGTGCTACCTGGTCTTTGACGCTGTCTCCGGTGAACATGTATTTGATGTGGTAGAGGAAGTCACAGATGGGGTCCATGTAGCAGAGGTGATCACTGTGCTGGTCCACCGCCTGGAGCATCTCATAGAACGCCACTCCGATCTACACACACACACACACACACACACACACACACTCTCTGTTATGTGTGTGTGTGTGTTTGTAGGTGTGTGCTGTGTGTGTGTGCAGTGTGTGTGTGTGTGTGAGTGTGTGAGTGTGTGTGTGTGTGTGTGTGTGTGTGAGTGTGTGTGTGCGTGTGTGTGGTGTGTGTGTGTGTGTGTGTGTGTGTGTGTGTGTACCTCCAGCATGCAGCGTGTCCTCTCCTGTTGGAAGCGTTGCAGAAAGGGCCCCACCAGGTGGTACACGTACAGCAGCTGGAACTCGGTCTTCACCAGTGGTTTCAGCACCTCGGACAGGAACCTGCAGAGAGAGGCGGGGTCAGAGGCCGTGTGTGTGTGTGCCTCCCAGAAGTGTCAGTGTGGGTGTACGCACCCCCGCGGGCCCTGTCTCATCACGAAGGTGTTCTGAGCCTGCCTACACACACACACCACACACACACCACACACACACACACACACACAGAGCTGACAGCCTAGGGACTGGAGAATGCCCGTCACTGTCAAACTGAGCTTAGACACACACACACACACACACTCTCCTACCCTAAGCCCTCCACAGACTGTCGCGTGTGTGCAGTGAAGCCTCTGTGTGAGACAGGTGCAGATAAAAGGGGGTGAGCAGCAGAGAGGATGGAGGGGTAGAGGGGGGCGAGGGATGCCTACTTGGGGATGAGTGACAGCTGTCCTATGGAGGAGTGGTGCCAGACAGCGTGGGCCAGGGCCAGCACGTAGCTGCAGTACATCTCAGAGTAGGACTGGTGGCAGGCGGTGAAGTCCAGCAGCTGGAAGGGGTAGCCCACCCACTCGGACTCGGCCGTCAGGGCCGGGGAGCCGATCACGCTGACCAGGCGGTCGTGGAGCACGATCCAGTACGGCTCCTGGAGACGGGAGATACGAGCACACACACGCACGCACACGCACAGACACACATACACGCACGCACACGCACATACACACACACGCACGCACGCACGCACACACGTACACAGCTTTAGTTGACACTGTTTATATTTCTGTTGAGTGCTGCAGCTTCATGTTTATCTCTGGTCACCAAGGAAACAGACTGATGGGGGATTTATACTGTGTGTGTGTGTGTGTGTGTGCGCACTCTTACCGGCAGGGCAGTAATGACCAGTCCTATGGCGTTCATCCAGGCTGTGATGTTCTCACGAGGCACCAGTGGCTGGCTGACAACACACAGACACCCACACACACACACATACATACAAACACACACACGCACGCACGCACAGACGCCCTCACACACATTCAGTCACCCACACACAGACACACAAACACGGAGCACAAGAGCTGCCAAGTAAGAAGATGTATTCTGACAGAGAGAGGAGCCTGACCAGTCAGTGGGTGTTAGGAACAGGATAATGATGATAATCATCCAGATGGTGTGTGTGTGTGTTTCTGTGTATGTACCGTATGTGTGTCTCTGTATGTGTGTGTGTGTTTCTGTGTTTCTGTGTGTGTCTCTGTATGTGTGTGTGTGTTTCTGTGTTTCTGTGTGTGTGTCTCTGTATGTGTGTGTGCTTCTGTGAGTGGGTGACCTCTGACCTCTTGAGGACCACAGCCAGCAGGGCGTTGCCCACGTCCTTGCCCGGCACGGCCAGCGCCATCAGCTCCACGCAGGTCACATGGAGCGCGTGAGCCGCCGGGTTGGGGAACTCGTTAAACCTCCAATCACAGTTGGGGAACGGACCAGGTGACTTGCCGGCCATGGGTGGGAGGAGTCAAGGATGGTAAACACAAGTCTAACAGGGTTACAGCAAGGAGGGTGTAAAACAGGCTAACTGAAATGCTGGTCAACGGTGCAACCGTTCAGAACGCGACCTTCGTCTCGCGGCCACCTCTAAACCAATCATCTCTCTCTCTCTCTACCCTCCTGTGGACCGGGAGTGGAAGGATATTGTCGACGAGGCGCCCAATCAGCTTGCAGTAGTACGTGTCGTCGGGGATCCAGACGTTGTCGTCCCGGGGGTTGACGCCGCACTTGAGGTAGGTCTCGCTCAGGCACCAGCCGGGCGTGCGGTTGTCCTTGAGGGAGGACATGATGGCGTGCACCAGCTTCCTCTTCAGGTTGGTGCGCTCGCGCAGGTGCCGCTCGTAGTAGTGGAGCGTGTTGTACAGGTAGGTGACCGGGCGGTCTGGGAGAGAGGAGAGAGAGAGGGAGGGGAGAGGGGGAGGGATGAGAGAGAGAGAGGAGAGAGAGAGAGAGAGAGAGAGAGCGAGATGAGACGAGATGAGAGAGTGAGAGAGGGGGGCACGAGATGAGATGGGAGGCGAGAGAGAGTCGATAGCGAGAGAGAGAGAGGGAGAGAGAGGGGGAGAGGAGAGAGAGAGAGCGAGGGAGAGAGAGAGAGAGGGGTTAGAACTACTGGACTCTACTGTGCAGGACTGACTGTACTGTCCTGTGGTATAGCATGCTGTATGGGGTGTGCTCTGCTCTGCTCTGCTCACCGTGGAACTTGTAGAGGCCTCCCAGGTGGTCCAGCAGGGTCTCCAGGGACTTGGAGACAGGAAGCAGCTCCAGGAAGCGGTGGATGACGATGTCGAACACGGGGAGGAAGCGCAGACACACGTTCCCAAAGTAGATGGGCAGGTACTGAGGCTGCACCTGCATGGGCGGGCTCACCTGCTCCGCCAGACCCTCAAAGTACAGCTTCTCTGGGTACTTCTGCACACCACCAAACACACACACACACACAGTTAGAAGAAACACACACACACACACACGGGTACAGCACACACACACACACACTGCCATACAACACTGTGACAGAGTGCTGGGCCACACACACTCAGCCTGTTTGAGTGTGTAAATGTCATGCTGCTCCAGCAGGCCATAGGTGAACTGAGAGCACAGCAGACTGGAGATCTGACATTTACTACACTGTCTCCTGGAGCTCCACCACCCAGACCTCCCACACTCTCTCTCTCCCTCTCTCTCCCTCTCTCCCTCTCTCCCTCTGCCTCTCTCTCTCTCTCTCTCTGCCTCTCTCCCTCTCTATATTTACCAGCCTGACCCCCTTTTCTTTCTCTTTACCGGCCTAACCTCTAGCTCTCTCTCTGCCACCCACTCTCTCTTTGTGATTTATGATTAGTCCACAGTCTGGACATATCTGGAATATGACTGGCTTCGGCCGTACCTTGTGGTAGGTCATGTGCTTGGTGTGCCAGTCACTCTGCAGCCAGTGTTCCGGGGCGTTCTCCTTCACAAAGTCACTGACGCGGTTCCTGAAGTCGTTTGGTTTGAGGAGCAGCAGCTGGATGATGAAGTAGCACACCTGGGCCTCGTTCCCCTCGTGACTCCTCATCGCCTGCAGGGGGGGAGGGGGGGGTGTTGAACATGGGGGCTTGTGTGGATGTTGGTTGGGGGTGAACATGTGTGTGTGTGTGTGTGAGGGTTGAATATGTCTTCGGGGGCTGAAGCTCTGGCCTTATAAACTTCTGGTTTGAGATGAGTTCATAGCTTACAAATTAGTTCTGTTCTTTGGACGGAGATATAGTGTCCGTGTTTGCGTGAGTTCACGAGCGCGTGTGTGTCTGTGACTTTGCGTGGGTGCATGCGTGTGTGAATGGATGAGCGTGTGTGCGAGAGACCCCGTGGGCGTGTGGTGCTCCTACCAGGCAGAGGATCAGCCGGTCCAGTGTGACGATGTTGTACTTCCACACCATGTCGTTCAGGATCTCGATACACTTGTTGAGCTGCTGGCCCCCGGCCGACGTGGAGAACTCGTACACCAGGAAGTCTGCAAACGTCCGCACGTGGGCCACCAACGCCCTGGCCCCGATCCGCTCCAACACCCTGGGCAGCAGGGAGGGACGGGGTTAGCGCGCACACACACACACACACACACACGACAGTGTGCAGCTTCGCTGTTTATCCTGAGTCAGATGGCAGTAGTGCTGTGAGGACAGAGGCCATCTGTCTCTCTGTTACACATAATCATTATGATTCAACAGCAAGCTGCTGCTGTAAACACACACACACACACACACACAAACTTGCTCACTCACACAAACACATGTCATACACCACCTGCTTTGGGACCGGCCTAATATGCCTGCCAGCCTTTTAAAAAGGTCTCACCTTCCTTCAGTCCTGCTAGTCACCTGCATATCAGGCACTACACCAGCATCCCTCGTCTAGCATCAGTCTAGCACCAACGGAGCATGGCCTAGCGCCAGCCTAGTGTGACATCTATCTCCCTTTCTCTCTCTTCAGGAACGGAGCGAGGGAGGGACAGACGGAGAGATAGAAAAGGGGATAGAGAGACAGAGACAAAGGAGCTTAAGAGAGTGGGGAGGAGAGAGCGCTGGATGATGATTAGATGATGGAGAGTGGGGGAGGAGAGAGATGGGGGGGGGCCCACCAGGGAGTGATTGGAGTGTTTAACGGGAACATAAAGCATCTCTGGAGTGTTATATAAACATCAGACGGTGATAATTGCGCTCTTACTGCTAACACAAGGATTAGCTGAGCTCTCGATTCCTCTCTGCCTCTCCCCACTCTGTCTCTCCCCTCTCTAACTTTCCTCCCTCCCCCTGCCCGCCCTACAGCCTCACCTCGTGAATTGAATGCGGGTGGGACAGAGTGGCCTGTCTGGCTAGACGTTCCCAGATCCCCCCAGGAGAACCCTCACCCTGTCACTGGGAGGCTGAGAGGAGCCCCACCAGCTCCTGACACACACACACAACCCCTCAGCTCAGCACCAGAATGACAAGTAGGGTGTGTGTGTGTGTGTGTGTGTTCGCTTGTGGGGAGACAAAACTGCCCTTTGTCTGCTCGGGGCCCAGCTGCACCCTGGGAGAACAAGCTCCGATCCCACACCAACTTAACATTCAGATCGGCCAATCGGAGACGAGCACAAGAGTGTCAAGAGGACTGCATTGAGATGACAGACATGTTTACATCCCTCTACCGCAGGTCTACATGCACATGAAGCCTCTCCAGTATGTCTGGCTTGTCTTTACCCATCTTTAGCCTATCTAGAAGGTGTATTATTTGTTAAGTTGCATGTTATCTACTGCGCGTGCGCGGCAAGCGTAGTTGCTGTTCTCTGACTGTGTTTAATGGCGACGGCCATGGTTGTGCATGTGATATGCTAACGTTCAGTAAAAGTGTAAAAGTCTCAACTCGAACAACTGTCGTTGTGGTAATTGGTTTAACATTGACAGAACGAGGACCAATTACCACAACGACAGTTGTTCGAGTTTAGACTTTTACACTTTTACTGAACGTTAGCATATCACATGCACAACCATGGCCGTCGCCATTAAACACAGTCAGAGAACAACAACTACGCTTGCCGCGCACGCGCAGTAGATAACATGCAACTTAACATTATTTACCTACAGCCCATCTAGTAGGTGTATATCTACCTGAAGCCTGTCTGGTAGGTGTATATCTACCTGAAGCCTGTCTGGTAGGTGTATATCTACCTGAAGCCTGTCTGGTAGGTGTATATCTACCTGAAGCCTATCTGGTTGATGTGGTCCGTCTCCAGCAGCATCTTCCAAAGCAGACACAGGAAGAGGGGTGGAGACCCCTGCATGGAGAAGTGTGTGATGATGTCATTCTCGTTGGTCATGGACTTCCACTTCCTGTACTCCTCCTCCACGTTCTTCTTCAGGTTGAAGCGGCTCTCCTGGGGAACATTGTTCTGCTTGAAGAACGCCTGGGAACACACACACAGGAGAACGCGTCAGGGCGCACAGCGGAACATGACGAGGGAACGCGCCACAGGGGTCAAAGGTCGGTAGCCAGGGCGTACCTGCAGGGGTGCTGGGAAGCAGCTGAGTGTGTGTGAGGCCCAGTTGTGAGGAGTGAAGTTCATGATGGTCTGGAGGATGTCCTTGCACCAGGTTCCCTGGATGGAGTCTGACCCTGTGAAGAAGTCTAGACAACAGAGAAAGCTCAGCTCAGGGCCAGCCAGGACACACTTCTGGAACACCATTTCTACAATCAAACATTAGATTAAATTTGAACACAGGTTATAATCCAGCATTAAATTCAAATCAATCCATCTCAAATTACAATCCAACAACAGATTAAGATTGACTCCAGGTAATAAACGTAGAGTAGAAATGACTAACATTAGACTAGTGGTTAACATAAGAGCCAGGTTAATCCAAGGTTCTAATCCCACCTGTGACATGAGTGGCCCTGGCCAGAGTGAGGATGAGTGCTCTGTTAAGCTCCTCCGACTCAGCCGACAGGACGGTCTTGGGGTCGCTAAGGAAACGGGTAAACTGAGGCTGCACCTCCGAGCTGCCCAGGGCCGTGATCAACCTGAGTGCCGTGCTCTCGACACTGGGGGAAAAAACACACACACACACCATGTTCATGTATGGCTGTCATGTGGTTATATTGTGGACATGCATGGTCATCCTACATCATCCCTGGTTGTACCTCGCCACGATGGTGGTGTAAAATGGTGTGTCACATTCTGGGAGTGTTTGTCGCTGTCGTGGGTGGGGAGGGTGGTTGGGGGGGTGCCGGTGTCATGGTCGGGTCGTGGTCGGGCTACGGCGGTTACTAACCACAGATGGAGCTGGTTCTGGTTGGTCTGCGGCACGGCTGCCAGGGAGTGCAGGTGAGACAGCAGCTGGACGCGGTAGTGTGGCTGGATGTGGTGCATGCGGTAGCTGAACATCTCCAGCAGGGTGTGGAGGATGCCCCATGCGTGGGACTTGAACACGTTGGGCAGCAGCTGACCTGGGAGGAGCACAGGAGGGAGGAGGAGAAGGTTCAGGTGGAGGAGAGGAGGTCGAAGAAGAAGAATAACACAATAACCAGACTTCAGAAACTCATCTGTGTGCGTGTGTGTATACACTCACTGATGAACCCCTTGATGCCCAGAGACTCGATCTCCATGTAGACCAGCAGTCTGCTGTAGGTCTCCACCAGGGCTGGTGCCAGGGCGATGCTGGACTTGGCGTGGGCCAGCTTGATGACCCGCGTGGCGATGCTGTGGATCAGACTGGAGGAGGAGGCCGAGTTAGAGGAGACACACACACACACACTCTGATACACACTCATCTCAAACAACCACACATATAACACACACTGGTACACACACCTTAACGCACACACACACACCACCAACACGTGAACAAACACTGAAGCGGAACACACACACACACCTCATCTTGGCGTGCACGGTGAGGGAGTCGAGCAGGTTCATGGGCAGCGGCGTGACGGAGCCCGAGGCGGTGCAGTTGGTGCCGGGCAGGCTGATCCTCATGGTGCCGTTCCCGTAGATGGTCTCCACCAGCACGCCCATGGGCAGGGTGAAGCACTCCGAGTTGGTGGAGTAGGCGTTGCACAGCAGGGCGATCTTGTAGTCCGTCATGCCCAGGGCCTTGCTGCGGAGACTCTGCTGGAGGAACCTGCGCAGGGGACACTATTGAAGTCTGCCAGTAGAGGGGTATATAAAGGGGTTTATACACAGGTGTATACAGGGGTGGCTAGGGTATTTTAGAGAAATAGGTATAGGGATATATTGAGAGGTAAATATAGGTGTAGGTAGAGTTGTGTAGACAGGTACTGGAGGTAGATCTATAGTGGGGCTGGGTAGAGAGGTACAGAGAGGTGCTTACTCATGGTGCAGTTTGAGAGAGTGGGGGATGGGGATCTGGAGTTTGGAGTTGTCATTCTGGGCCTTGCGGTTCAAGTGGATCCAGATGCAAGTCATTGCAAAGGAGTGGGTGGATTGGGGCTTGTTGATGTCTGCTACAGGGATACACTTGAGACACATATACACACACATTAGGTCATTTGGACACATTCCTCACATCAACTCATCCTTAAGAGTAACTCCGTACCAGCCTAACAGAGATCAAACACACAAGCCCCCCCCCACACCACACACACACCTCTTTCTCTGGGTAGAGCAGGTCAAACAGTTTCATGACGGGCAGGAAGTCGGCCAGCGCGTTCTTCTGGATGCTCCCTGAGATGAACTGCAGGAGGACCCACATCAGGTGGTCCCGCCCCTTGATTAGGCCCCGCCCAGCCAGCTGGGAAAAGACGGCACAAGTCACCTCCTGTCACCAGCAAAAGGGCCTACTGGTGCAGGAATGTGTGTGTGTGTGTGTGTGTGTGTGTGTGTATCTAACCTTTTGGTGCAGAGACAGCACCATGTGGGGGAAGCTGGCGAACTGGAACAGCACGAAGAAGATCAGCTGGGAGGAGAGGTGTTGCCATAGCAACTGGCTGGTGCCGCCGTCGTCGAACTGCTCCTCGGTCTCGGAGCGCTCCATGGCGTACACCACCAGGTCCACCAGCTGGTCCTCCAGGACCGGGCAGCGCTGTTTGTGCTGTCAGGGGTCACAGAGGGGTCAGGGTGCCCTGAGGATTAAGCCCTCCTAACAGGGACCGTGTTCGGATTCTCTGGAAAGTCAACCTTCCTTGAGGCGTCGGTGATCTGACTGGACGGGTGTCAGCGGAGAGTAGCTGCCACCACCCCTTCATGTTAGATCTGAGATCCCCGTCCAGTAACAGGAGCAGGAAGGAGGCTTCAGAGAGAATGGAAACACGGCCCAAACACAGAGGCCCAAACACGGACCAAACACGGACCAAACACAGGCTCACACACAGGCCCAAACCAACCCCAGGACACGCCAGGAGAAGAGCATGACCATGAACAGGATCGCTGCAAACACACAGCTGACATCTCACACACACAGCTCAACAACATCATACTACTCACACGGGGCAGTGCTAGAGCTGGACGCCACACACACACACACACACACACACACAGTGTGATAGGAAAACAGCACAGCACCACTGCCATAGAAAGCCCTGATCCCAGAGAAGCACTAGAGCACAGAGACTGTTCTCTGCAGAACACTGAAGTTCATATGGGGAGCTGTTGAGACAGGCTGGGGTCTGATCTACAAACATGTTCCCTCCAGAAGACATCTTGGAGCATTCGACGGTTCAACAGTTGCCGCCTCTCTAGTTCATCTCAACTAGTCAGCTCTTGGTACTGTAAAGCGGCAACACTCTGCTGCGGTCGCAGACGGAGCAGCGCCGCCCTCTAGTGGCCAGAGTGCAGACTACGGGTGGAAGCCGAGGTGTGCCCAGTGTTCTAGTGCGAGTCAGCCTGTGTGCTCCAGTGTTGCCTCTCTGTGGGGGGAGGAAGGGGATGAAGAGGGGGGGGAGGAGACATGCAGGGAGGGGCACACGGGGCCATTCATCTCAGCAACACTGGCCATGAGCAGTGGAGAGGAGCCCTCTCTCCTCTCTGTCTGGAGACATGTGGGACAGGAGGCTTGGTCTAAAGCAGCCCCAGCCAACAGTACGTCCCCAGCAGGTCCTGAGAAGTCAGGTGAGACCCGAGGTCAAACAGCCTTCGCTGACTCATTCTGGAGGCTGTGGCGTTACACAGCGCTAGAGATCACATGTCAAACCCTTTTAGTTCTTTTCATGTTCCAATGGATACCGAAACCTCATGGCCAGTTCTTTGCATTCCCCATAATGCATCTGATTCTCTAATTGTAAATAACACACACACACACACACACACACAAACACGTGCCTGGAGGAGAGACATTGGGGCATGCAGCAGATCAGGGCTTGAAATTAACAGCTCTGTTCATTCTCAGGTACGCCTCGACAGGTCTCCACGACAACGTCACTGGCTCAGGATTTGAAAACAGCCAAACAGATATGATATAACCTCCAGGAACCAGATCTGATATGAGATAGTCCCTAAGAACCAGATCTGATATGAGATAGTCCCTTAAGAACCAGATCTGATATGAGATAGTCCCTTAAGAACCAGATCTGATATGACATAGTCCCTAAGAACCAGATCTGATATGAGATAGTCCCTAAGAACCAGATCTGATATGAGATAGTCCCTTAAGAACCAGATCTGATATGACATAGTCCCTAAGAACCAGATCTGATATGAGATAGTCCCTAAGAACCAGATCTGATATGAGATAGTCCCTAAGAACCAGATCTGATATGAGATAGTCCCTAAGAACCAGATCTGATATGAGATAGTCCCTAAGAACCAGATCTGATATGAGATAGTCCCTAAGAACCAGATCTGATATGAGATAGTCCCTAAGAACCAGATCTGATATGAGATAGCCCTTAGGAACCAGAGCTTCTACATGGAAGATGCTGCTCCTCTTGATACCAGAGCAGCTAGAATCCAGACTACAGATTCTAGATTCATGCAACAGCATTCTACAGGTTCAAAGCAGGTAGGGTGGAGGGAGTGGGTTTTGTTGTGTCTCCATTTTACAAAAGTGTGGGAGGGAGAAGTGCTGGAAATCAAAACAGAGACAGAACAAAAGTTGTTTTTCCAAGTGTGTCCACTGCAGTGAGGCACCTCCACTGACCAGGTGAGACTGGGGGTTTGGACATGGGACAGCGTGTGAGAGGTGGGGATCTTGGCTGTGTGGACCGACAGCAGCAGATGCAGCTGGACAGGTGTGGACAGCAGGGACCACATCAGGAGGTCAACAGCAGCACAGCTGTGCTGCTGACCTCAACACAGAGCTGTACCTGTCTGTCTGTTGTCTGTCTGTCTGTCTGTCTGTCTGTCTGTCGATCAGACACCTGTCTGTCTGCAGCGCCAGCTGAAGTAATTTCAAGCCCTAGGGTTTTTTCTCTCTAGGATGAACTCCAATCATGTGGTTAGTCACAAACAAGAGTAGGGCTGAGTCATTGTGAACATACCTGAGCAATGTTCAAGGTCTAGAGCAGGGAGGGTGGCAGGGCAGGACAGAAGTAGAAGAAACAAGAAGAGACACACAGTGACTAGGAGGCCAGGTCCCAGACCACCTGGAGATCAGCACGCCCTGACTGACCATCAGCCTGCTCAGCCAGTCAGCTGGATCCCTGACTAGTGTAGGTCAGGATCAGGCAGCAATTCAGTCAGCCAATCAGTGGTCCTCTATATCGGTGGAGGAGGGAGGAAGATAAGATAGTCCATCCGGCTAGTTAACCAGTCAGTCAGGGCGCACCGATTTGAGAGATCTGGGGTCTGGTCTGGCAGAATCAGTCAACTGGCCTGCTAGCCAGTCAGAAAAGAAGTATTCTGGTAAAACAGTCACATAACAAGCCAGGCAGAGCATACTGAGGATGAACGAGTCTCGCTGGCAGATAGAGTCAGAAGGGCATTCAGTCAGGGCTATGGAGGTTACGTGAGCAATCTGGCCTGGTAAAAACAGTCATCCAGCCAGCGAAGCAGTCAGTCAGGGCATACTGAGGTGAGACAGCTAGGGTCTGGCCTGGTAGGAACAGAGCAGTGGTGCTACATACCTCAGGGTTTGGCCCACTACCACCAACTATGGGAAAACGTGTTTGATTGGCTGGCCCTCCAGAACTTCCTGGTTGTACTACAATGCCCATGTTACCATGGTGAAAGAGGAGGAGAAAGGAAGAGGAGGAAGAGAAAAAGGAGGTAGGAATGGGGGAGGAAGATCAGAGGGAAGAAGAGGAGAGGAGGAAGAGCAGGAGGTGCTGGAGGATGAAGAGGAGGAGTACCTGCTTGTTGAGGCCCAGCATGTTGCAGACCATCTCTCTGGAGTAGGGCTGTTCTAGAACATAGCGCAGCAGTCCTGTCTGGGGCTCAAACAGGTCCTGCACACACACACACACACACACACACACACACACACACACACACACACACACACACACAGTACCATAAGAAATTATAAGATATAAGAAAGTATATGTATTAATAATGTATTGTAGTTGCAATATTATAAGTGTGTGAGTGTGTGTTGTTCCCGACCTTGTCAAAGGGCAGATTGCCACGCAGGGGGAAGCGGAGGGTCGTGGGGTCCAGCTTCCAGGAGTTACAGATGGCTCCAGAGTTGTTGACCACTGGGAGCAGACTGCATCTGCCTACACGCGGCACACATGCAGACATACACTTTAGTAGACACGCATGCACACACAAACAAGGTGGCGTGCACACACACACACACACACACACACACACACAGTAAAAGTCCATCAGGTGAGCTTGGTGTCTGCTTACCACAGATGGAGTTGATCCTGGCTGTGGGTCTGAAGCTGTCCACAAAGTCTGACAGGAGGCTGCCCAGGAGCTGGAGGAGGACGTGGAGAGTGAGCGAGGAAGGAGAAGAGGAGGAGGTGGAGAGTGAGAGAGGAAGGAGAAGAGGAGGAGAAAGAGGAGAAGGGTTGGGGGGATGGTGAGAGAGGAGGTTAGTAGAAGAGAAGATTTTTGCGAGGACATTGTGTAATAACTGTTCCGTGGTGGTGTTCGCATGCTGTGAAGCAGTGGAAGTACCCAGTGTGACAGCGTGCCTTCAGGGTACAGCTTCCTGATCTCAGTGATGGCAAAGTAGGCAGGAAGCAGACAAGCATTCCTGTCCAGAATATACTCTACCACCTGAGAGAGAAACGTCAGGTTAGGACACAACACCTAACAGATATAAACAACATGTTAGTACACGACCCCTCCTGTATCACAACACAGTATGACACGACAGCTAGAGTGTGGCAGCTGTGTGTCAGGCTGAGCGGTACCTCTCTGGCAGCCAGAAGCTGCTGGACCACAGCAGAGCTGACAGTGTTGGGGATGGTCTGGATCTTATCCAGCACTGCCTTCAGCAGGTCCCTGACTCCCTGATGAAACACACACCACAATACTTGTCACCTGACATGGGCTGAACAGCACAAGTCCAACTTGGACGATCAATCATCGTTCTCAGTTTTAAAGGTCAAACAGACCCTATATATATTGATGTAATTGGCAGAATGTGATCAATCACATGTTCCCCGGTATCGGAACACTGTGGCTCATGAGGCATGCTTCTCTTTCCAAAGCTGTGTGTGCTTGAGAGTCTGACCTTGTAGTCCACCCCTCCGATGATCTTGCGGATCAGTCTGAAGGTGAGTGCCCACAGTTGAGTTCTCTCCCACTCCAGACTGTCTGAGCTTATCAGAGCCATACACACCATCCTGAAACACACAACAGGCACTCTTTAACACAGACACACACACACACACACACACACACACAACCCCCTGCAGCCTCAGAGGCCCTAGTGCGGGTGCAGGTAGGAGCTGAAGCAGCTGACAGCATGCAGCTGCCATCACATGTTCTCACCTGGGAGTCAGCAGACTGGTCTGCACAGCGTTTACCAGGCAGTCGTACAGGAAGGAGATGCGCTTGGGGCTGTGCTGCCCATGAATGAATCTGACAATCCACTGCACACACTGGTCATGTGAGTCCTGGGGGGGGGGTAAACCACAACAACACCAGCAACAAGGTCAACCAATGAGATGAAACTTCACTTCAAAATATAAATAAATGAACATAGTATCGTCAGTCTATCACAGGAGATAAGGTGTCTTCCTGTGGTAGGGCTAAAGTGATGCTTAGACCTGCCTGTGGTTAGGGTTAGGCTGAAGGGTTAGGATCAGACTCACCGGTGGTAGTGTGCCCCAGTAATGCCTGAAGGCTCCAAGGCAGGTGGAGAGTTTGGTGCTTTCATCCTCCGGCGTGTCAGTAAACATGCTGAAGAGATGGGCAGTGAACGATGGAAATGGTGAGAAGGAAGGGGGAGGAAGGAGGGGGAGAAGGATAGGGAAGAAGAGAGGTAGAGGAGAGATGGAGGATGGAGCAAACGAGCAGTGGAGATTGTGAGAAAGGAAAGCAGAGAGATGGAAGAGTGAGATACCTCTCCAGACACAGGATTGCGTCGATTCAACAGGGTCAATGCCCGTTCATTCGTTAGCTAACTAATATGGGCTTGAGCCGTCTTACCCCGCAAAGACTTCTTCAATTGCCTCCGTTTTCTGAGAAAAAGAGAATAACAATGTTTATTCACGTGATACTACACAGTAAGCACCATCAATAACTATGAATACCAATCCATGTATTCAACGCTCCCATCATTGCAAACATTAGTTCAGCATATGTGCGCAGATGTCAATCTTTCTAGTTTGAAAGTTAATACAGTTATCGTGCGAAAGGAAATGCATGCGGTTGCGAAATTATGCGCTCGTGTCCAATGTGAACGCCTGTCAAGTTCTTTAGATAGATAAGCAGGCTAACCAACCCCCTGTTTGACAATAGATGGATGTGGGCTAACGTCAGCTACAGCTAGCAAGATCGTCCATTAATGTCTCTGTTGGGCAAAAGGTGAACGTACCACTACATCCTCAAATATGCTTTGAAGCTGGGTTTCCATTGAGATAGACATGTTTTAACCGCGTAAAACTAATCTCAGTACATGTCATAAATCACTTTGTTTCATAGCTCCTTCATATCATACATGCACTTGCTTGCAAACTAACAACGGCTCACTCAATGGGCCGGAAATCGCTGGTTGCAACCTCATCAACAAAACGACTAAACACAAAATGTAGGACTACATAGTTCCGCTTAGTGCAAGTTGGCATACCGGCCACATGATGGCATTGATTTGCGGGAAGAACGGCTCAACATGACAAACCGGTCGACGAAGTATTCACTGTCGTCAAGAATGTTGATGGACTAGAAAATCTATATTTTATTTATGTATTATTAGAACAACCAAACTTTGCAATTTTGGTAATTTATAGATATGCTGTGGACCCACCAGTAAGCACGAACCCAGGTATTTAACATAATGCAGAGGCCCACAACATAGTTTATTCATACTTTGTGACTTTTCAGAGGCAGTCACATATCAGACCTGTTGGTTTCACATTCATTCCAGCTACGTACAGTAAGTAATTAACCCCGCCTTTTGCTTGCCCCACAGGCTACCTGTCCCAGGTTTTGTCAGATTCCAGAGTCTGCCGCGACACGAGACGCAGGAAGGGATCCTCTATGTAAATAATTTAGGCTTATTTGTAAAGTTGCCTCTTTAGTTTAGGCTTGGCGTCGAGATGTCAGACAACAAGATCGTAACAACGTGGTTTCATGTTTGAGGCATAATGTTGCCAAATGATTCAATCTGTGTTCTCCTCTTCACCATCGTCCAGACTGCAGGTGGGCTGTTCTTATCAACCACACAACATTATAAAACATGTATTTATTTGGGGCATTATGGGTTAAATATTCTAGACATTACTCAAAATAATGTATTTAAAAAACGTGTTTATTGTTTTAAAGTTGAGTTTTAAACCTGTTTGTGCGTAACACTCGCTGCAGTGTTAAGGCATGCTGTTGAAACCGGGCAATTATTTCTTACTTGTCCTTCGATGGAACTCTGTTGATAATATCATTGGCATTATATTAATCAAAGTATGTCAGAATTATGTTCATTGTGATAGCTAGAATAGAAACAGAGCTAAACACCTGCCAAATAAATATATGGTGTTGATTAGACACTGTGTCACTAGTGGTTAATTTGTAACCAGTGCCCCAGAACCAAATGCTGAACTGAACACGTGCAGGTGTGAGGCAAACAGGAAGCAGAGGTGTTGTGGTCTTCAGCAGGAAAGAGAGAATAATCTCATTTTGAGTATACTGTGATTGATAAAAACTGTTTCTAGAAATCTTCAATCACTGTGGCTTCCTGTTTGTCTCCCGTGTTCATCATCTGTCTGTCTCCATCTCTGAGAGCACAGGGGGGCTCTTAGAGACCTACTGAGTCAGTGAATAGATTCCATGCCCTCTAGATTCTGGCTGTGGGAGAGCAGATGGGACCTCTATCTTCTTACTGTAGATTACGTCTGAATAAAAAGAGGGAGACTGGCCTCGTAGATGTTGCCTGAGAGAGAGGACAATATGTGATTCTTGGCTTAATAGCAGGACTTCCAATGTCCACAAAATAGGAGAGGAAGCTAGAAAATGATTGAAATTACAGTTTGGTTTCTATGTGTGTGCAGCAGTCTCTCCCAGGTCCTCTCTCCCCAAGCCTGTGGACCTCACATTCACCTCCCTAAACCTCAGGAATGAGCTCCGATGGCGTCCAGGAAAGAAGTCCCCCGACCACACCCATTACTCTGTGGATTACGCCATGTAAGCTCAACTGGACTTGAATCTTTGCTGCTAACCTCCACCTGCCTAGGGTTGGGTAGCATAGTGTCAACCAGGAAAGTGTGTGACGAGAGAGCGTGTGTGTGTCATGTGGAATCATCTGACGAAGGACTAACCACCATATGGCTCTATTTTCGGTCCCCCAGCTACGGTGACAAGGAGGAGGGCGGAGGGAAACGATTGCGCTGGAGGGTGGCGAGGCTGTGTAGGGATATCGCGAGGACCTGGTGTGATCTGACCAATGAGACAAGTGACCTGGACGAGGGCTACTTCGCCAGGGTCAAGGCGACGGCCACCAACACCTCCTCTAACTGGACCATCATCAAGAGGAGGTTTGACCCCAAACATGACAGTAAGCAAAAGAAAGAAAGAGGGAGTTGAGAGAATGTGTGTGAATGAGTGAGAGGGAGAATGTGTGAGAAAAAGAGAGAGTAAAGGGGGCAGCATGGTGTCCTAGGTAATCATCCATAATGTGACCTTCTCCCCCCAGCTGTGTTGGGTCCACCGCTGGTTTCAGTGAAGGTCCAGGACACCAAGGCCGAAGTCAACCTGAGCGGTCCCATGAGGTGGCCCGTCCAGAACCAGACCCCCCCAAGTACCCATGAGCCAGATCTATCCCCAGATGACCTTTAACCTCTCTGTCTACCATCAGGACAGGAACCAGATGGTCAGCTCTCTTCCTTTTGGATTCCTGAATGGATTTTGTGCGCGATCCTGTTTTCACACAACTCATGTTGCTGTAGTAATGATCTAATAAGATGTAAAACATGTAGACAGTCAGCGAATTCTAAATGTCTCAATATATGCTAATTGACCTTCCTGTGTGTACTGTAGCCTTTCCCACTTGGTTTACTCAATGTATGTATGCGTGTGTGTTTGTATTCCAGCGCCACTTCCTCCTCTCCTCCCTGTTCTACGAGTATCCTCTGCTAGAGTATGACACAGAATACTGCTTCTCTGCCAAGGCTGACTTCTTATCACTTCCTCTGGTGTGTCTGGCTTCAGAGTGGCACTGCATACACACACCCCCAGGTACGACCTACAGTCACCTACCCATGTATTGCAGACCACAGTGACACCTATAAAGTCTACACCCCCACACAAGGCTTGGTTTGTGCTTCGATACTTGATGCTAGCAACCTTTGAGTCAGCCCAGGAATTCAAACCGATCCAGTTTCAATTACCGGGTATCATTGAACTGTAACTTAGCCATATTGCAGATCTGTTTCCTACAGGGCAACATTCCTTTTAATGTACTAATTCCTAAGGAGTGCGTGTGAAAAAGCGAGAGACGGAAAGAGAAAGAGAGGGGAGAGATAGAGAGTATGTGTTTATCTGTATCCCTTCCTCTGTATGTGCTGTATGTTGTAACCTCTCTACCTCTCCCTCTAGACCCTGTGGTTGGTCAGATGCTGCGGGTGCTGCTGGGAGTTGTGGTCCCGTCCATCTGCCTCTTCCTGCTGCTCCTGACTGTCTGGATGCTGTACCGCTCTGTACAGGGCAAGCAGCACAAGAGTCCTCACACTCTGGTGAGACACACACACATACCTCACACTCGGTGAGACACACACATACCCACCTGGAAACACACCTCACACTCTGGTGAGACACACTACACTCTGGTGAGACCACTACCTCACACTCTGGTGAGACACACACATACCCACCTTGAGACACATACCCACACTCTGGTGAGACACAACCCACCTGGTGGACACACACACTACCTCACACTCTGGTGAGACACACACACACATACCTCACACTCTGGTGAGACACACACACTACCTCACACTCTGGTGAGACACACACACTACCTCACCTGGTGAGACACACACACCTCACCTGGTGAGACACCACATACCCCACTCTGGTGAGACACACCTCCACTCGATGAACACATACTCACACTCTGGTGAGACACACACCTACCCACACTCTGGTGAGACACACACACATACCTCACACTCTGGTGAGACACACACACACACATACCTCACACTCTGGTGAGACACACACACATACCTCACACTCTGGTGAGACACACACACACACATACCTCACACTCTGGTGAGACACACACATATACCTCACACTCTGGTGACACACACACACACCTCACACTCTGGTGAGACACACACATATACATCCATCCATCCATTTATCAATTCATTAGTTTATTGATGTATTCATGCATCATGATTATCCCGTTCCCCCCGACCCCGCTTTGCACCCACAGGAAATGTCCCATCTACAGACCCCCCCCTCGCACCTTCAGCCCAGAGAGAGTCAACATCATGATCTTCCACCTGCCTACTGAGAGCCCCATGGAAATGCCAGTAGCCCCCAAGCCTGCCCCCCTCTTCCCCACCCTGCCCACCCCACCTGGCCAGAGCGACACACTGTCTCTGCCCTCCTTTCCAGGCCAGCGGCCTCCCTCCACACCGGCCCCAGATGCATTCTGGGAGGATGGGGTTCCGGGGGAAAAAAAGGAAGAGGTGGACTATGGCCTTGTAGGGTTTACCTCAGAGCAGGACCAGGGCCGGAGTCAAGGTCAGTACCGGAGTCAGGATCAAGGCCAGAGCCGAGGCCAGGGCCAGGGCCAGGGCCAGACTCAAGGTCAGTACCGGAGTCAGGATCAAGGCCAAGTCCAGGGCCAGGGTCACAGTGTAGAGAAGCTAGGTGAGGAGACTATCAGCGCTGGGATACACCTGGAGAGAGACCTCCACACGGGACTCTTCCATATCCCCCTGCCTGGATCTCCACTGGGGCTGGAAAGATGGAGGGAGAGAGAGGGGGAGAGTGAAACTCTTCTCTCCTATGCCCCCCAGCTGGGCTCTAGGGTATTGATCTCAAATGCTCAACAACGGCAGGGCAGCGTCTGGAGATTGCCTCCTCAAAGCCAGGAGCGGGACAGGAACAGTAAAGAGGGAGGAGTCCCAACCTTTGCTGCAGGCCAGGGTCAACCTGTCACTGTCCCCAACCCAGACACACAGTAGAGTCACGGAGGAGGAGGTCACGGAGGAGGAAGGGTTGAAGCAGGAGGAAGAGGAGGAGGGAGGACACTGTGTTGACTGGAGCCCTGAGACTAGAAAGCTACATATCCCATTCCTCCCTTTTTCCTGGGACAACGTGGAGGCGGAGATAGGGACAGAGAACAGGATGGAGAGAGGGCTAGACAGATGGATGGGTGGAGGGATAGAGGCAGAGGGTGCTCTGGGACAGATAGACCCGGGAGAGATCCTGCCCAGTGTGATGGTGCGCCAGGCATCACAGGAGAGCGAGCCAGAGAGTGACATCACCAATCTCCAGAACACCTGGAGTCTCCAGATCAATATGGACTAGATGCACGACAGGTCAAGCTACATGGACCAATAGAAAACCAGATGACATATACAGTACATGGACAAAGAGGACACCAAATAACCTCAATATCAGAAACAGGAATAGGAAAATAAGGAGCTGACCTCAACATTGAACAATGTGAGATTGGATAACTTCTTGTGTATACTGCACTTATAATCATAATAATAATCATGTTGAGTTGATTCAGCCGCCAAAAGAGATGAAGGAAATATGTTTACTCTCTGTGATATTCATGTTACTGTTTAATTGTATTTATCTAATCTATCCAAGCACTTTAACTGTAGCTGTCTAATTACCTCTGTTAAAGTCTGCTAATGGCTTGAAATTTAAAATCGTAATATCAGACTCTATCTTATGATTATGTATTACATTACATTTACATTTATTCATTTAGCAGACGTATTAACATCATATTGTTGCGTGAAGGAAATTGTGAAGGTGCCTACAGCCACAGCCCCTGAACACAGCCACTGTAATGAATGAACACACCGTATGAGTAGTTAAAAATGTTTTATATAATAATGTCGTTTTATGATGTTTTATGACGCACTAACACTACCCATGGCGTGAACAGTCTGAATGCACATAGGCAAGCTACGACCCTTTCAAGAGATCAGGAAACAATTCATGAACTAAGAAAAGAAAAAAATAAATGTTCATTTGTTTCGAAAATAACTTTCTGAACATTTAAACAACATACAACATGTTAATGAATGCTGAATTAGATTTCTAACTTGTTTAAAGCTGCATAATGAAAATGATTATTGCCCCCCAAATAGCCTATCATGATTATTAGATGCTCTAGTTCATTTGAATTGACAGGCCAGTGTCCTCTGGGTGGGATGGTTTGTCAAGTCAAACAGATTCATGGATGCTTTGGCAGGGGGAATGTTTTTAATACAATCACTTCCTTATTTTAGCTGTTAATAATTTATTTCCAGGAAGCATCACTGTTACTGTGTATCACTTGAGATTGTTTTTATATGGAAGTCATGATTTCCATCCTCAAATGTTTAATAAAGGTTTATATTAACTCAATTTCATCACGTGTTTGTTGACATACAGGACATAAACAGCCAAACAGGTCATGTGAGTTTGATCAGGAAGACAAACGAAACACAAATGTTTGTCCCTGCGAGGTGCTCTCTCACGCTCTCGTCTCCTAGCTGCAGAACAAAGGCCTCTTGTTTGACTGTCTTTGACAATCACCTTAGAGAGAGGAAGTGTGTGTGTGTGTATGGGGTGTGTGTGTGTGTTTGTTTATGGGAACCAGCAGAAACTTGATCTGCTCCAACAGCAGGTTGTGTTCAAGTGTGGTTTTGAGGAGGGGCAGGAGAGCATCTCTGAAATGAGTGTGTGGTGTGGTTGGCTGCGAGGTGGATACGGTCACATATTTTCAGCTTTTAATGAGGCAATCACCTATACAGACCAGAGCACCTGTACAGACCAGAGCACCTGTACAGACCAGAGCACCTGTACAGACCAGAGCACCTCTACAGACCAGAGCACCTCTACAGACCAGAGCACCTGTACAGACATTCAGCATGAATGAATATGTGTACTATAATACTTCTCCAATCAAATGATGTCACTATCATGCTGTGGTCCACAGGGGCCATGGGTGTCCTGTGGTGAAAGCACCGCTCTGAGGAGATGAGCTGGCACCAGATACCAGATGAGAATCATAAACAAGTACACATTGAGGGCTAAATGCGTGGTTGCAGGTGTGTGTGTGTGTGTGAGTATGTGCAGGTGTATGTGTGTGTACACAAGTGCGTTTTTGTAAGCGTTTAAGCAAGGAAGCTATGAACTTTATCAAAAGCTCCAGGTTAGGAAATGGTCATATTGTCTGTTCTCTGTCGTGTGAACCTGTCAGGTATTTCCTCTATTTGATTGTACCTCTGCAGTTCCCAGAACCAGTCTGAACATGTTCCCAATCTGAGGTCAAAGGTTATGATGTCACACAATACAGAAAGAGCTGTTTAGAATGAGGGAGAAATTAGGGAGGACAATAGAGGAGAGGAGGAAGCAAGGAGGGGAAACGAGAGGAGGGTGAGAGAGGGGAGGGGAGGAGATTCAGGGATTGTGAATAAGAGAGGAACTATGTTCATGCTTTGAGAATGCCCCACACAATGCAATTATATGATGTTTTACTTCAATCGTTTCACATTAATTTGCCCAGGATAGTCCTATTGATCCAATTGATAATAGGCCCATCATCTTTATTTATCTGCCCTCTAAGAAGCAAGTACATCTATATCATACACTATATGAAACACTATACACTCATTTAACCACTAGAGAGCGCTGTAGCCCCATTCCTTAGCCACCTCTCCGCTCCGCTCTCTCTGAACAGGCTGTGGGAGAGCAGATACGGACTTTAGTTGCTGAGGGACGATTTCACGCTCAAACAAGTGTCATTTCTGTTGAGATGTGATAGCAGGGAAGGCAGCTTATCTGCAGTCTTTCTGTCCAAACTCAACATCTGTCTGCTGCTCTGTTCTGCATTCATCCTGACAGAGGAGGAGATGCTCGCTGGTCGCTGTGCTGCTGATTAAGCTCAGCTATGCATCTCAATGCAGTGAGCCTGGAAGACGAGGATATGGAGAATTACACAGAGACTCAGTCATTCAAAACTGTAGGCTCCGCTTTAAACCAGCCCGCCCTCACCAACATACCATCAAAGTAAAGTCATCACACACAAACGTACACACACACACACACACACACACGCACACACACATGCACACACACACACACTCCTAAGAGGAAGATGAAGGAGCTTACTCATACAGTATTAAGTCAGATTACTTATTTAATTTTCGAAAGAGGTGAGAAAGAGTGTGTTTGTGCATTTGTGTGAATGAGTGTGTGAGCGTTTGTGTGAAGATGGTGAGAAGTGAAGATATACAACTGGGCATGGACTGTGTTCACGTGTGTGTGTGTGTGTGTGGAGGTGGGGTGGTGGAAGGCGACATACTACTGTAACAGCCTCTGTCAATTCCTATGGACATACATGCACACACACACACACACACACACACACACATATGTACACACCCCTCCCCCCAGGGGTACTGACTACACAGGGGTTTTTTACAGAGGCTGAGTGATCATAGTGATCATATCCCCAACAGGAGGTCCAACACCCCCAACAGCAGTTATGATAGACGGCCCGGTGGGGCCCGCTTAGAGCCTAGTACTCAGGATCATCCAGCTGTCACACTCCTCAGGAGAACCACATGGACCCCCCTCTCCCCTAAGCCCACCCTCCCAGAGCTGTGGAAATCTAAAGTGTACAGTGTGCTAGTGTGTGTGTGTGTGTGTGTGTGTGTGTATTTGCTTCTGTACGTGTGTCATCTGAATGTGTGTGTATTTGTGCAGGCTGCGTGGGGTTGTGTGTGGGTGTGTGTGATATGACATCATGAGCGTGGCGCTGCGGAGACCTGCTGTGCTGTGTAAACACGGGAGCATTAATGTTTAATCAGCAGTGAGGTGACAGGCGGGCCGCTCACACGAAGCCTTCAGCCTTTGTTGTTAAAAGAATAACAGCCACAAAGGAAGAGCCAATAAGAGGAAATGAGTTTTGGGCTCCTAATAAAGGTGCATGACATCACATGACATCACGCTTGTACCTGTGTGGGCTGAAGACGTGTTAGATAATACCCAATCGCTCTGAAAGTGCCAAGTCAATGAAAGGAATAGTTAAGATGAGTTCGAGACAAATCATGTATTTTACACAAATGTAAGGTGCATCATAACAATAGGCATATTTCTCTCCTGGATATAACCCAGGGTTGTGTACTCATGAGCTTAATATTGCAAGGTATTAATTTATTATATTCAGAACATTTTAAACAGTAATATAAATAATAATGTAATCGTTATCTTTAATTGTTAACTGATCAGTGGTTTAAGGAAAGATCCTCAGGGCTTAACAATCTTCTAACACCATAATGTTCTAACATCCTGAGTGAGCGATGGGCAGTCACACTGTGTTGGTAGGGTTAATGAGACGTAGTGCAGTGTGCTGTGTGCTAATGTAGGTTAGAGGGAGATAGTATACAAAAGTAGGGTTAGAGGGAGGTAGCATATTCATTAAGTTTGAAGGGAGGTGGTCAAATCGAAATAGCACTCCACCCCCCCCACCCCCTCTCTCTCTCTTTACCTCTCTTCCTGCGTTCCTGTCTCCAGACTGCAGTTGTCACATGTCTTGATTGGTCTGTCCTCCCCGGGATGAGAAGTCTCATCTCAGCTGAGTTGCTGGCTATCTGAGCACACTCAATCCCACCTAAGTATTTCAATGCATTCTGGGATGGATTCTTCAGCAGGAAAGTGCTGACGGGACTTACAGGCTGGAGCCAGACGATTACCAGCCCTCTCCCTTCTTCTCTCCCATCTCTGCCTCTCTTTTTCTACCTCTCTCACCCTCCACTCCATCTCTGCTTCCTCCTGGTCTCTGTCTCCTGTAGTGCCTTGCATTGCCGCCTCACAGCAAGAGGTCTTGGGTTCAATTCCCTTACAGGGCACTGTTCCCTGCTCAGGTGAGCTATCTTCCGCGCCTCCCTGTTTGGAGTTTGCATGTTCTCCCTGTACTCACACGGGTTTGCTGGGCAAAAGTATCCTGATATTAAAACATGCAGAATAGATCACTCTCCTGCCTGTGTCCCTGGCCAAGACATGGGGTGAGCACTTAGACTTGGCCCCCGATAGCCGTTGATTTGGCTGACCACTGCTGGAGAGGAAGGTCAGCAGGATGGGACAAAGCAGAGAACATGGACACTCTCCAGAGTGTGTGTTACAGAGTCGCCACTCCCTGCATGGGTGGCAGTCAACTGTCTGACTAATAAACATTTCTTATTTTCGGTATCCCCCCCTACACACACACACACACACACACACACACACACACACACACACACACACACACACACACATTACTAGAAGGTACTGTGTAAGGTATCGTTTCAGTTGTAACCTCCCCCCACCATGCTACCATACACACAGATATGCTACAACAGTTCCTCCCTCCCTCTGATGGCTGTGGTCTTCACAGGACAGTGAGCCCAGAGAGAGAGAGCTGCTCAGGGCCTCCAGAGCGACGGCTCGTCCTCCCGGGGTTCCAATCTTCTGCTGACATCTGTGGATAGATGAAGTCCACAAGCAATGATCTCTAACACAAACACAATTACCTCATATCTCCCCTGCAGCATTTGGTTAGGTCTGTATTGTTTTGAGGTTGACTGAACCCAGTCTATTTGTGATTCAAAGAGATTCTTCAATGGAGAAGGCTATTACCCCGGAAGAGATGAAAGAAGAGGTCTGAAACACAGGTTCATAAAAATCTTTTTTTTTAAATGATACTTTGCATTGAACATGCAACTGGACCTTGCTGTTGCTCCACTCTCAAATATCACAATGTTTTGGACTGCACAAACTCTGGACAGGTGTTACAATACGTGCAAATTGAATTAATCATAACAAATAATTATTCATCCTATCAACCCACTGTTGCACAGAACAAGCCATTCAGCCGAGTCATTTGTGTGACTCCATGCTGGAGTCATGTGGTGTGTGTGTGATGTTTGTATGTGTGCGTGTGTGTGTGTGTGTGTGTGTGTGTGTGTGTCAGTGGTTGTTGGGATGTATTATTTTAACATTTAACCTTTTACCATAAATGTTTGCCTTTATGGATCAACCACAAACACATCTTTTATTAATATGACTGAATCAATATAAAACATTTAAACATCTCTCTAAATGTTTTGTATAAATAGTCAGTATATTTCCTCCAGTTCATATAAACAGGTAATCTTAAAAATACTTTGTTTCCTGAAGAGCTTGTCTTACAGATGGACCATTAAACACCACAAAAAAACCACACTGATCTAGAACCTTCCATCTCTGCTGCAGCCCTACAGGCAGACGGACGAACGGACAGACACTACATGCACCCTCCGTCTGAAGAAGAGAGAGATAGAGAGAGAGAGAAAGAAAGAAAGAATGAAAGAGAAAAGAGAGGGAAGTACAGAAAGGGAGGGAAGGAAGAAAGGAAATGGCGAGAGATATAACGACAGAGGGAGAAAGGGAGAGAGAAAGAGTGAGGAAAGAGACGGGAGGGGGGAGAGAAAGAGAGCGAGGGAGTGAGCGAGAGAGAGGATGCCCGTCATCAGGGACTCTGCACCTCCATGTTATCTATCAGAGTGTCTTTCTTCATAAACTGCAGGTTCCGGACGGACCTGCAGACCCCAGCGTAACTATCACTGACAGCCTGTCCTGGCCCTGCCAGGCCCCCCAGACCCCCCCGGGCGGCCCCAGACTCCAGGGGCTGGTTCTCACAGTGGAAGGCCTCTCTCTGCATCTCCAGCAGCTCTGCATCCGTCATGACGTACTGCTGAGGGGCGTCTGCTGCCTCCGCAGCGGGAGCCACCAGCTCCCCGTTCCCCAGCCCCCCCTTGTCTCCACCCCCGGGGGGCTTCTCTGTGTAGGGCTCTCCGGCGGGCCTGTCCTCCTGCTCCGCCCCCTCCAGGTCCTGGTACAGGCTCTTCCTCTTGGTCTCATAGTACTTGACCACGCAGTAGATGATGGAGCCCACTGTGTTGACCACCACGCCGGCCACAAACAGCTGCGTGGGCTCCACGTCGGTGAACGCCACCATGCCCACCGTGATGGTGGCGATGCTCTTCACCACGCCCACGAAGCTGGTGGTCACGGCCGAGTTGATGTAGGTGCAGTGGAGCGTGGTGAAGTTCATGGCACAGCCGATGAAGACGCAGAACACAAAGATGCCCGTGACGTAGGGGTTGTTCCAGCCGGCATAGCTCCACATGTTGATGCTGTCCATGCTGACCAGCGAGCACACCAGGAGCACGGGGGTCGCCATGATGGCGATAGCGTACTGGGCGGTGAGCGGGCCATAGTCGCTGTCACCACTGGTCTTCTGGATCAGGACCAGGTAGGAGGCGTGGATGATGACCGCCAGCACCCCCGTCACGTAGCCGGACGGATCGCCGGTCAGGTCACCAGCACCTGGAGAGGGACGGGAGGGAGAGAGAGAGAAAGAAAAAGAGAGATAGAAAGAGAGAGAGAGATAGAAAGAGAGAGAGAGCATACATTCAATTTCAGACTGAGTGAGTGATATATGTTAGAGAGGAAGCGCTTGACACAGTGTTAAACTTCACACACATCCCCACCCAATGGAAATAACATTACAGAACTTATCCTGAAGAAAATACTGAATCTAAAACTACAGAAACGTATATCCTCATACATTCTCAGAAGCGCTTGCAAGGCAATACTTTTAATTCATTTTTAATCACTGCAAATCATGTGCGTAAAATCAATATGCGTGTCTATTTTCCGGATATTTCATTGGTTTCAGAGTCCATACTTTAATTACAAAAAGACTGATCGGTCTTACCAGCTAGAGCAGCTCCACCGGTCGTGATAACCACTGCCGTTATAACTCCCACGGACGGAATACCGTTTTTCAAGATGCAGACTCCTATACCGAGCGTAGCAAGAGGTAGGCACCGTTTAAACACCACGTACATAGGCAGGCTGAGTCCTTTGAGAGACCAGAGAGTCAAGGTGGACTGCAGGGTGGACAGAATGCAAACCCCCCCCAAACACCTTGGCCAACTGCAGACTGAAGGGGGGGATGTCCACTTTCCCCAGCCTTCGCAGGACCTCCAGAGTCAGCGCCGCGGTCGAGCTGGTCAGGAACTGGATGAGAGTGAGGTAGTTGAAGTGATAAGTTGTGATAAGAAATTTTAGCAAAATGTTCAAAGATCCCGAGAAAAATCCGTGCGCCACTGCGACTGAGATGCCTAGCAGACGACCTTTACAAAGTTCCATGGTTGAACTCTGAAATCTCCCGTTACGCGCGAACAACACAAGAAAGAGTAGGCTATACAAATATAACCAGTGAATGTGCGCCCCCAAGCCCCGTGCAACAGACTGGTCCACGCAGACTACTGGAGCGCGCGGCTGTAAATGTCCAAGTTATTAACGTCAAGCACAAATCAATTGGCTTCCAAGACCCCGTCCGTAGAAGAAATCAGAGGTGGATTCCAATAGGGTGAGCAGATTTCTTTGGAGTTGGATATGCTGACGCGTTGCGTTTGAATGCGCGTTTTCGTCAATTAGCTGACCACTTCAGCGCTCAATTCAGGGGATTCCAGCTTTTTTGTTTGGCCGCATGCTGTGGTCAGCTCGACATGCAGAGCATTTGTGGAGAACAGCCCGGTACAATACAGTTACAGTACAGTCCTAAACCAGCGCTTCCTAGAGCATGAAGGGGGTAAGGCGCAACACTTTGGCGCTGAACTTGCTGAGTGCAGTCTGACACTGGTGCCGCACAGCGGTAAGCTTTTGCTTCCGAGACGGGCCCAAGGAGAGGAACAAACCCACTCACCGGGACGGACTTTCCCATGTTGTATTTACATATTGCGGTCCCGTTTCCCCCAGGACCAATTGGAAAGCTCGACAGGCGCATGAAATCGTCATAAATTACACCGCTGTGTTCTCGCCCCGTGCCTAACAGCAGACTGCCTACTGGACAAACTGAGTCGTTTGTTCTCTTTATTATTCAACAGCAGAAAGCGGCTTTGAGGGCATGCCATGCAGCACCGTTATCTCAAACCCCGCGCGTGTCTGTCCGTGATTGATCCTCCGCTTGACCATGTCGATCATAAAGCCCAAATAAACACACAATTAAAACTGTAATTTGGATGATACTATCCACACAATAGGCATGGAATGATGTTCACAATGTTTAATGAACACAAACAGAGGCAAGCTCTCGTGATATCATACAAATCAACTCTTATTTATCAATTATACAAAGCCCTGTTACAGTGTACAAATCCATGTAGTTTATTTAGCTCAGTTTCTGTTTGCGCTTAAGAGCTCAAATCAGAACAGGATTAAAATAATAACAACCCGGTCTAATATGAATTAAATGAATCCATTTTTTGGACTGAGTACAAAGGAAGACAGCAAATCCATTCTCTACAAACACACTAATTACTGATGAGTCATTCCAGCCGAAGTCACAGTAAATTGTGGCCTTTTTCAGACCCTGTCATCTCCTGCCACTCTGTCTCAAATAAAACCTTCAAAGAGATGGAAGGAGAGCTGGGCTGCACGGGGAGGCGGATAGAAAAACCGTTATGTTACGAATATTAACAGAGAAAAAGTAGTCCCCAGGGGACTGTTCGTTAGGTTCAGGACTGGGAGCAGGCTTGTGCTTGCAAAACTAACCTACCCGCGTTAAAGCGGAGGGAGACCTGTGATTGGCTAAGGCATCTAGGAGGACAGAACCTTTATCCAATCACCAGACAAGACATTTACATACAGAACACAAGTACATACTGCACTCAGAAAAAGGCACAGAACACACATGGACGCACACACACACACACACACACACACACACACATAAACGCATGCACACACACAGGCATGGACACACACACACAAACACACACACACACAGGTTCTGTCAGTAAGGCAAGTGGGGAGGAATCCCCCTCATCATCATCAATATTGCTCCCTCTACAACAGGAGGTATATGTGTGTGTGTGTGTGAATGTGTTGGGGGTGGGGGGATACCCCAGCAATCTTCTAATAGCTTCGCTATGACAACCATTGTCAAGTTCTGGCAAACACCCCTATTGCTGTCACTGCGGTGATGGAGCTTCATCGTCGTGCCAACCGTCCTGGGCCCAGCCCTGTGATCAGGTGACCTCTATGGAGCGCTGGGGGGAGCGGGCATGGCCAGACAGGGTGGTGTGTAGACCTTCACAGTCTCATCCCAGGAACAGTCCACCACCTGAGAACACACCACATTTCAGTTACCCCACACACACCATCACACACACTCCATCACACACACAGCATCACACACACTCCCTCACACACACAGCATCACACACACAGCATCACACACACTCCCTCACACACACAGCATCACACACACACAGCATCACACACACTCCATCACACACACAGCATCACACACACTCCCTCACACACACAGCATCACACACACTCCCTCACACACACAGCATCACACACACAGCATCACACACACTCCCTCACACACACAGCATCACACACACACAGCATCACACACACTCCATCACACACACAGCATCACACACACTCCCTCACACACACAGCATCACACACACTCCCTCACACACACAGCATCACACACACACAGCATCACACACACTCCCTCACACACACAGCATCACACACACAGCATCACACACACTCCCTCACACACACAGCATCACACACACACAGCATCACACACACTCCATCACACACACAGCATCACACACACTCCCTCACACACACAGCATCACACACACTCCCTCACACACACAGCATCACACACACACAGCATCACACACACTCCATCACACACACAGCATCACACACACTCCCTCACACACACAGCATCACACACACAGCATCACACACACTCCCTCACACACACACAGCATCACCACACACTCCCTCACACACACAGCATCACACACACTCCCTCACACACACAGCATCACACACACTCCCTCACACACACAGCATCACACACACTCCCTCACACACACTCCATCACACACACACTCCCTCACACACACAGCATCACACACACTCCCTCACGTTCCAAAAGGGTTTCCAGATACACACCCGCACACGGCTGCTCGCTGACACTCAGAATACACAAAAACAGACTTCAACATGTAAACACACACACACACACACATGCACACACACACACACACACACACACACACACACACACACACACAGCATCACACACACACAGCATCACACACACTCCATCACACACACAGCATCACACACACTCCCTCACACACACAGCATCACACACACTCCCTCACACACACAGCATCACACACACAGCATCACACACACTCCCTCACACACACAGCATCACACACACACAGCATCACACACACTCCATCACACACACAGCATCACACACACTCCCTCACACACACAGCATCACACACACTCCCTCACACACACAGCATCACACACACACAGCATCACACACACTCCCTCACACACACAGCATCACACACACAGCATCACACACACTCCCTCACACACACAGCATCACACACACACAGCATCACACACACTCCATCACACACACAGCATCACACACACTCCCTCACACACACAGCATCACACACACTCCCTCACACACACAGCATCACACACACACAGCATCACACACACTCCATCACACACACAGCATCACACACACTCCCTCACACACACAGCATCACACACACAGCATCACACACACTCCCTCACACACACAGCATCACACACACTCCCTCACACACACAGCATCACACACACTCCCTCACACACACAGCATCACACACACTCCCTCACACACACAGCATCACACACACTCCCTCACACACACTCCATCACACACACACTCCCTCACACACACAGCATCACACACACTCCCTCACGTTCCAAAAGGGTTTCCAGATACACACCCGCACACGGCTGCTCGCTGACACTCAGAATACACAAAAACAGACTTCAACATGTAAACACACACACACACACACGCACACACACACACACACACACACACACACACACACACACACACACACACACACACACACACACACACACACACACACACACACACACACACACACACACACACACACACACACACACACACACACACACACACACACACACACACACTTTCTTAAGTAGCCCTTTAAGGGATGCAATAACAGTTGCCATAGAGGTTGAATTATGATTCATCAAAGTTCTGTTCTTATTGTGTTCAACATGGTACAGAGTCTGCTAGTTAAGACAAACAATCCCCCTGCAATTTAATCCTGCTTTTGAAGCACCTTCAAAGACAGTGGAAATGGGCTTTTCTAGGCAGACTATCCTGGAGATACTTAGAGAACACAAGGGGGTTGTGTGATCACAGAAAGCTTTCTAATCAAGATCACGGACTGACTCTGGCCACACGCTTTCATCTACCGCTCTAGAACACACTCTCACAGACAAAAGCGGTTTGTGTAACAGTCAAGTGTTCCTTTTAGTTTAACCCAATATTAATCTCTCCTCCTCTCCCAACTTCTTTCCTCTGTGTGTATGTCTGTGTGAGAGAGTGTGTATATGTGTGTGTGTGTGTGCGTGAGTTCATTATACCAGAGTGAAGACTGACGCGGTTGCCAAGTAGCTAGCCAATGACTCATCCATTGAGGGAAGAAATACCCTCCATTAATTACTTTAATGCAAACACGGAGAGGAAACACGGGGCAACACTGCAGCAGAGTGAGGAGGGGAGAGGAGGAGGTGAGGAGAGGAGGGTAGGTACCATCCAGACACTAATGGCCCCTCCCCTCCCTCCTCCTCCGTGGTAGGTACCACCTCGTCCAGCTGTCATCCTACCCAGGTGATGAATGACCTCCTGCCAGGCAGCCACACAGGCAGACAGGCTGTAATTACAGGACTGCTTAAGGGAGGAGGGGTCTTTAAGACGAGCGACGAGGCTGCCCGCTGAGAGGGGGATGTGGAGTGTGTGTGTGTGTGTGTGTGTGAGGGGGGGGGTGAGGTCAGCTGCTCAGACCACCGCACTACCTGGACAGGTGATCCATCAGGTATAGAGAGAGGGGGAGGGAGGAGATGGGAGCAGAGTAAAGTAAAGAATAGAAGAGCAGAGCAGAGTAAAGAATAGAAGAGTAGAGCTGAGAAGAGCCGAATATAGCAGAGCAAAGAAGAGCACAGAGAAGAGTAGAGCAGATCACAGAAGGGTGAAGTAGAGAACGAGAGAGTAGAGCAGACATGGTGTACACAGTTACTAGCCCTAACTCAGTCACCATATAGTGATGAGTGGGTAGATGACTAGCACACTGCTAGCTAGTTATAGACAGTAATGATCCAGTCTAGGGGTGCGTAAAGGTGTGTGTGTGTGTGTGTGTGTGTGTGTGTGTTTGTGTGTGTTTGTGTGTTGTGTGTGTTGTGATTGACAGCTCCTTGCTCCTGTTGTTCTTGCATCATGCTGAGTGGCTGTGTCAGCGCTCTGTACTCTCCAGGGAACACTGTGTGTTGTGTGTGTGTGTGTGTGTGTGTGTGGTGTGTGGTGTGTGTGTGTGGTGTGTGTGTGTGTGTGTGTGTGTGTGTGTGTGTGTGTGTTGTGTGTGTGTGTGTGCGTGTGTGAGACAGAGAGTGAGAGACAGTGAATGAGAGAAAGAGTGTGAAATAAAAGTGTGTGAAAGAGCAAGCTTATGGTTCTATGTGTGTGTGTTTGTGTGTGTGGGAGAGAAAGAGAGAGTATGGTTGTTGTGTATGAGTGTTGAAGCAGATAGACAGAAGCTCAACGTATGTGAACCCTGTGTGACAAGCTTTGACCAGAAAATTAAAAGCTGGCAATTAGAGTGAGTGATACTGCCATGTCATCCTGTATATGACCACACACACACACACACAACAGACCTGATTCAAGCCAAACAGGCTGAGCCTTCATGAACTGGACAGGCCATGTGTAAACATGCATCACCACCACAGCTTAACCCCAACCACAGATAAATCCCCTTAGAAATGAGAACGCGTGTTACATGCACGTGTGTCTATCCGGAGGGGAATGCCAGAGTGACATATCCAATTCCTGCTAAACACACACAAACACACACACGCGAGTGCAAACACACACTTGCTCTTCTCGCTCGCTCTCTCGCTCTCGCTCTCCCACACACCTGTCCACCCCCCCCACCCCCCCACCCCCCCACCCCCATCCAGAGTTCCTGTCCAGGTAACGGCAGGCACACAGTGATGGATGGACATGGACTGCACCGAGGAGTGTGTGTGTGTGTATGTGAGTATTCACTATATGTGTGTGTGTGTGTGTTACCTGGTCAGGGATGTGCAAGTTGAAGTCCAGGCCACAGACAAATTCTGAGTGATGCTCCAGGGTCTCCAGAAGGGGGTTAGGTCTGGAGTGGTCCCATAACCTGGCAACACAAGCACCAATACTGGCCAATCAGACAGAGCTCTTATCAACATAAACTCTGACACAGCCTTATCAGAGACACATAGCAGCCTATACTCTGGTATGGTAGAGCAGAGAGTTAATAGAGAAAGAGAGAGACAGAGAGAGCGAGAGAGAGACTGAAGTCCAGGTCAAGACAATCAAGCTAATTGAACGTTGCCGTTTCTCAACTCGAGTGACAGCCGAATGGGGGCCAGAGTCCTGACACAGCTCTCTGCCCCCCCCATCCCCTCCTAGCCTTGTCTAGCCCAGTCAAATGCTGCCTATATCAACCTAACCTTGACTAACCCTGCTTCCAGCAGTCTAACAGAGCCTAGCCTAGACAATCCTAGTCTAACCCTATCTAGCCCAGTCCAACCACCACCCCAGCCCATCACCCGCCGACCACCACTAACACTCATTCACCCCACTCTGCAAATGGAATGACGTCACTCCTCTTTAAATAGGCCCCAGACTCCAGCACCATTAGACACTGCTGCTCGCTCACAACTGCATTTGAAACAATCTGTGTGAGTGGGGATTTCAACTGTGCTGATGAGGAACACTGTAACTGCAGAGCAGCACCAGTACAGTCAAATAGAGCTAGACTTTAGAACTGCAGTAGGGCTACAGTAGTTAACACTGTACCAGTCGGTCCACATCATTTCAATCCCTCGTAAACCCCACAAGCATGGTTTAGCTCTATTGGTTTTTAATAATAATAATAATACAACTCTTATTGATGTACCACCTTTTCACAACCAAGGATGACTTACAGAGGAATAAAACATGTATGCACGTAAACACACACCTAGACGCACACACACAACTGAGCAGTAGACAAAGGGCAAGGGGACTGGAGGGATGGAGACAAACATGCTGTGATCACATGCAATCTGTGCTTCCGTATAAGAACTGATATTTACACAGGTGACCACTTTTTTCACGCAAGTAGGTGGGTTTTGTCTTTGTGCACGGTATGCATGTGTGTGTGAGAGAGAGATAGAGAGAGAGAGAGAGAGAGAGAGAGAGTGGAAGAGAGGCAGCTCTAATGAAATACAGCACTGTAATCTGCTTGGAGTAACTCAGCCACTCAGGACTCACGACTCAGATCAATAAAACATAACATGGCACTGAGCCAGAACTCAACAGCTACACACGTCCACCTTCTCTCCCACCTTCCCCCTGTCACTCTATCCCTCTCTCTCTCTCTCTCTCTCCCCACCCACCCACCCCTCTTCCTTCCTTCCTTCCTTCCTTCCTTCCTTCCTCTCTTCCTCTTTCTTTCCTTCCTCCCTCCTTAATTCCAAACTCCCTCCCTCCATGCATCACCCCTCCATCCGCCTGTAATATTATTCTGGAACCTAGATGAGGATCTCCATGGAAAGTTAATGTCTATATCACAGCCCAGATGAAGACACTCATAAAGCAGATGCAATCTAGCCTTAAATTACAGACTTTATGACCCTGGAGCTCCAAGGCGTCTCCCAGCTTCCCTATCGCAGGAACATCTCCGTGTTGGAGCTCCGGCTGCCTGGCTGTGCCTGCTGCTGAAGCCCCTCCCCCCTCAGCACGCCTACATCGACACCAGTCACAGCATGCAGGACGCTACGTATCATCATCACCATGGTTCCACAGCTGTTAGTCTCACCTGACAGTGAAGTCATAGGAACAGGAAGCCAGCTTTGTCGGACTGTACGGTGAAAACTGGAGAGAGAGAGAGAATGAGAGAGAAAAAGATTCAAAAAAAGAGAGAGAGAGAGTTTAGGGACATAGGGGAGAGAGAGAGCAAACACTGTGATTTGACTGTGAGTGGATGATATCTGCTTGTTGTGCTGCTGTTGAGAACACCTGATGCAGTCCAGCTGAGTGGAGAGCAGGGCTGGGTGAAGCCTGCCCCGTGAACAGAGCAGCGGGCACAGGAGACAGCGCCAACAGAGAGGGAGATACGAGCAGGCAGGGAACACCAGATCATAAACTCAATCTGTTGGACCTGTGGGGGCCTTTGATTTGGCTTAATAAAATGCTGTCTCATCTCTGCTCTCATCTCACTCTCTGCATTAAGCAGTCAGCCCCTGCCAAGTACCGCTAATAGCTCCTCTCTCTCTCTCCCTCCCTCGCCCTCCCTTCTCATTATCTTTTTCTTTCTCCCCCTCTTTGCCCCTCTCCCCCCGTTGCTCTACCTCTTTCTTCCTCCACTGGATCTCTCTACCTGTTTCCCCTTCTTTATCCCAGTCTGTTTCGCTCTCTCTTTTTGTCTCCTTACCCTCCTACTATCTCACCCTCCTCCTCTCATTCTCTCTTTGCAGCTCGGTAAATCCATACCGGTTGGCAGGTTTGTCCAGATAGTGACAAGTTCAGAATGAGGTGTCTGAAAGCCCTGCTGCGATCGATTAGTACTGCCTGCTGAAACGCTGCTCTGGGATCGGCTGCCACTGCCTGAGAGAGAGGTCAGCACACTGGCCGTTGCTCCTTGCCGTGTGTGTGTGTGTTTTGGGGATTTGTGTGTTTTTTCGGGAGTTCTTCCAGTATCATGTGACACCAGACGCCCATTGTGCAGTGCGGTGGATGTCTGTATGTGTGGAATGAAGTCAGTTCTGTTTAATCTGAGTAATTGGGGCCAGTTTAGCCGAGCGCACGGCTGGCCGGCGTTCCCTCAAACTCCATTAAACACATCTGTGAGAGAAAATCTATAGCTGTCACAAAACACCCACACACACACACACACAGACACCCACACACACCCACCCACCCACCCACACCGCTTGTGAGTAGAGCCAGACCACAGATGTCTGACTTGTTAACTCCATTTAGCTCTGCTCTTTGATCATGTCAAGTGCAGATACCCAGCACTGGCTATCAGTGAGAGCTCCTGTGTGTGTGTGCACTGTAGGCTGGGCTGTTTCCTGCCTCGTCTCCAACAGATTCTTAAAGCTCACAAACTGAGAGTATCAGTGCATGTGTGTGTGTGTGTGTGTACCTTGACTCTGCGCACAGCGTAGGAGTGTCCCAGAAGCTGAGACAGGGGCTTCCTAACGTTCCGAAGGTCCCACACACACAGAGAACAGTCCACCGCTCCGGTCACCAGCACATTCTGGAAAAAAAACACACACATATATATATACACACAGACACACACAGATCCACACACGCACCCAGGGTTAACACATACATTCACACTGAGCGACACACCCAAGACTCAAGGAACTTACATCTTACATCTGTAGGACACAGGGACGGCATAGGGGTGGGTACCTGGTCATATTTGCACCAATCACAGCTCAGGATCTCAGCATTGTGGGCAGATATGGCCAATCGGCATGCGCCGGATTTCACGTCCCAAACCCTCAGGGTGCCATCACCTGCAGACATGGTCACATGGTCACAGAGATGATACAGGACCTACTTCCTGTGATTGTCTCCCTGTTCCCTCAGAGACAAGCTCTGGAGATCCTGAACCAGAGACTGGGAGAGGATCAGGAGAGGTGGACGAGAGACATGGAGAGAGAACAGGAGACATGGAGAAAGGAGCAATGAGATGAGCAGAGAGAGAGGAGCAGGGCTGATGAGGCTGGGTTTGAACTCCTGCAGTGTCCTAGTCACACATCACAGCTCCTCACCTCAGCCAGACCTCTCCATGCTCCTCAACTGCCTTTGTGTGTGTACATGTGTGTGTTTGTCCATGCGTGTGTACGTATGTATGTGTGTGTGTGTATCCACCTCAATGATGTCTGACTCCATCTAACACAGGGGCCCTGGAGCATGACGCTCATTTCAGGGGCCACTTAACCTCTTCCTCCTCCTCAGTATTGTGTGAGTGTGTGTGTGTGTGTGTGTGTGTGTGTGAAAGGAGAGGGGAAGCATATGTGTGGGTGTATTCCTGGAACACCAGAGACTGGAAGAGGGCGCAGTATGTGTGTATGCATGTGAATGCGCGTGTGTGAGAAAGAGAGGGGGGGAGACAGGGAAAAGAGGGAGAGAGAAAGGGGGGAGAGAGAGGGAGTGGGCTCTCGGAACAGAGAAGGCCAGTCATGTGACTGCGACAATCCCACCACGTCAGCCAGAGCTACCCCAGGTTTGCTATAGGATACTCCCCCGCTCTCCTCCTCCTCCCCTCCGCTCTCTATCACGCTCTCTCCTTCTCCATCTTACTCTCCTCCATCCTTCTCTCTCTCTTCTCCAACTGCATGGTATCCCTCCAAATCCTTTTTTGTGTGCGTGTGTGTGGGTATTCGTGTGTGTGTGTGTTGTAACTGTTCCCTTTCCTCTGCAGTGGAGTGACCTCAGCCAACGTTCAGGGTCTATTACACATGTCAATGAAAACCTGCAACATCAGCGTAAAACACACACACTTTTCTCTCTCTGCCAAGCTAAAACCGCCGTACTAAGGACAGTGTGTGTAAGCGTAAAGCAGTATTTTTCCAAGCAGCCAAGTGTATATGGGAGTGTGAAACCTCCTCATGTACATCATGTTCCATATAGTGGAGATGAAGAGTGGAACCTCCTAATGTACATCATGTTCCATATAGTGGAGATGAAGGGTGGAACCTGCTCATGTACATCATGTTCCATATAGTGGAGATGAAGGGTGGAACCTGCTCATGTACATCATGTTCCATATAGTGGAGATGAAGGGTGGAACCTCCTCATGTACATCATGTTCCATATAGTGGAGATGAAGGGTGGAACCTGCTCATGTACATCATGTTCCATATAGTGGAGATGAAGGGTGGAACCTGCTCATGTACATCATGTTCCATATAGTGGAGATGAAGGGTGGAACCTGCTCATGCAGATATGAAGGATGCATGTCTATCTGTTAGGAAGGGGTGTGAAAGGGCCTGTGTTTCGGACTAACTGCAGTGATTGAATTGTAGTTGAGCAACCATTTTGACCAGGATAGTTTCCACCTGGACTCCAATCCTCTGTACCTCCTTCCTTTATCCCTCCTTTCATATCTCCGATCTTCATCCCTACAAGTCCACATAGTTTAACCCTCCTTCCATCACTCTCTCCATCCTTCATCACTCCTCCATCCTCATCACTCTCCATCCTTCATCACTCTCTCCATCCTCATCACTCTCTCCATCCTTCATCCCCCTTCTGTCCATTTCTCATCCATCCTACATCCATCCTCACCCCCTTCGTCTCCACATCATTCATCCCTCCTTCACTCATCCTTTATCCATCCATTTCCATCCTCTTTCCATCTCATTCCTTCTTCCTTCTTTCCTCCTCCATTTCTCCATCCTTCATCTCTCCTTCTTTTCTTCCTTCCATCTCTCCATCCTTCATCTCTCCTTCCTTCTTTCCTTCCTTCAATCTCTCCATCCTTCATCTCTCCTTCCCTCGACAGAGTTCTAATCCCATTATGCTTCAGAATGGACTCAGGCTGAGGAGAAAACCCTCTGGCAATTATGAAAGCAAATTACCATGGGGAGCAGGATAGGGGAGGAGTAGGTCGAGACATATGATGATGGAGGGTGAAGGAAGAGGAGGGAGGGTGGAGAAGGGTGGGGTCTGGGGAGGAGGACCGAGGAATGAAACTGCCTTAAAGTTTGTACGGAGAGATTGTGAGTCTTTGCCTGTGTGTTGTGTGTACTGTGTGTGTGTGTGTTGTGTGTGCCAATACTGAGTGTGTGACCTAGATGCTGGGGCGGAGCTGAGCCCTGATTGGTTTAGCTGCCATGGGCGCCCGTGATATGGTTAATTGGTTGGATTTAAGACGAAGATATTCACACACACACACACACACAATCCTTGTGAGGGGGTGGGGGTTGTCTCTGGTACTCATCTTTGAGAAAGGGTGAGGGTGAAATGGGGATGGGAGTAGAGGCGGCGAGTGAGGTTGTGGGAGACCCCGATAAGAAGGCTTAATCATGAACTGAACAACACCCCTCCTCGCAGATCCAACCTCACACACACACACACACACATGCACACACACACACACACACACCACTTTTCTGTCAGTTCTTCAAAGACACCCCTCACCCTGAAGAGTCTCCGCCATGCCCCTTCTAGAAAGCCACATTCCAACACTCATCCTCTGACTAGCCTTCAGGCCCAAGCTGCACCCATGACACACACACACATACATCATACACATACACAACATCTAGAGTACAATCTTACTTAATACTCGAGCAGGTCACTCACAGCATCCACTGCTAAGCAGAGGGCAGCAGGCGTACTCCCTGAGGGTCTGCTGCTGTCCCTGCTGAAGATGCTGTCCCTGCTGAAGATGCTGTCCTGTTTCAACACAGCTGCTCTGACATCGTCCATGTGCATCGTCCCTCTCAGCTCATCCCTCAGTTTCAGACCACAGTTGAGATACAGGTCACTCCTCACCCATCCTACGCCACCACTCCCAGCGTACAGAAGCAGACACGATGGAGCCGTTTGCTTGGGGGGTGTGTGTTTGTGTGTGTGAGTGTATCATTCTGTGGTATCATGACATCAGCAGCGTCCCCCCTGGCTCCAGACACAGCAGCATGGAGGTGTGATCATATGGTGTGAGTGTGTGTGTGTGTCTGTGTGCGTGCGTGCGTGAGACGCATGGGACCAGAGTGAGGCGCACTCTGGTCCCATGACTTGTCATTATGTTACAGCAAAGATAACATTGATATTCTGTAATACTGAGGTTCAGGCTGGGGCTGATACTAGGTCTAGGGATCCTAATGTTACTGGTGCAGGGACTGGGTTTGGAGCGAGGAAGGGTGAACTGTGTCAGAGGGCTGGAGGCACAGTGTGGAGCAGGACAGACTGATAGGATCTCTACTGCCGGGGATAATGGACCTGCTCTGCTTAATGACCACCTGTTACGATAGAGTGTATCAGTTTGAGTGTGTGTGTGTGTGTGTGTGTGTGTGTGTGTGTGTGTGTGTGTGTGTGTGTGTGTGTGTGTGAGATAGAAGTTGGCGCAGGTGAGTATCTATGTTGATTGTCCACTCAGGCTAAACTAATCATACTGATCTATAAACTTATCAAACAGACTTCCTGTGCGATCGGGAAGACTGATAAAAGAGGTGAATGGCTTAACCTCTTCTCCTCCTACATCTCCCCTCCGCCTCTCCTCCTGCCCCCACGTATTCTTTCAGACACAGAGGCAGCAGAGAGTTTCCACGCACTAACCTGCTTAGGCAGCAGCTAAACAAAGAGGCAGGTTGGCAGCTAGTTGGTCTGATTAGACAAGCCTCCTGCCTCCAGCAGAGAGGGGCTGCAGAGGCTGCAATGCCACCATGTGGCGGAGGGATGTACATCAGGGTCTCCCATACAAGCTCACCTGAGGCTGAAGCAAAGCATGCTGGGATGTGGGGGGACCAGATGGTGCTGTAGATGACCCCTTCGTGACCCTGGAAAGTACACAGGGATTGGCTGCGGCTTGGGTCCCACTGTCAGGAAAGAATACAGATCAGAAGGACAGACACAAGCAGGCAGACAGAGAGTGACACACAGACAGGCATACAGACAGAAAGAGAGGAAGACAGACCAGTATTTTACTCACCACCTTAGCAGTGCGGTCCCAGGACCCAGAAACAACCAAGTTCTCATCTCGGGTCTGGCTCCAGTCGACAGAATACACCTATAGGGGGAACACAGGTTAAAACATGTTAGAGCAAGTTAGGGTGGGCTAGGTGGTGTGTGTGTGTGTGTGTGTGTGTGTGTGTGTGCTTGGCTGCCTGCCTGCCTGCATCTGTGTGGTACCTCTTGAGTGTGTTCCTTCAGAACCTGCAGAAGTCCACCTTGGTTGCCTAAGTCCCAGAGCTGCAGGGAGCCATCTCCTCCCCCGGTCACCAGAACATGCTCATTTCTCTCACTCCACGACACGTCAAACAGACCGTCTGTCCACTCCAAACTTGGGCAGAGGGGGGACAGTGAGATACAAAATTACAAGAGGGTTTTGAGAGAGTGAGAAAGGCTTGTTAACTCCTGCTGTGCCTGGCATCCTTCATTCCCCCGCTCCCTGTTCGTCCCTGCTTCTCTTCCAGTGGTAAACCAAGCTCTGTCTGAAGTGTGGGTTATGTAACAAGGAGGGATTTTTGGTCTAATAGTGGTAGTACACTACTGGTCTGAGCTGATGTAGTTGGAGCAATAACAGTTCATTACCTTCTGACCAGATCGATGCCTGTGTCCGACTGCTCCAGCACCAGCAGTGTCCCCCCACCTGCATAAACACACACACACACTACATGAGTAGGACTACACTCTCATCTATCTTGGGTCACCATGGGTCGTATCACAACGCCCCCAAGCTCGAAGATACGTTAACCACCTGCTATTCCGTAGTGCTGGGACGTTGCACAGGCCAAGCGTGTGGGTAGGAACGGTGAGATCTCCACTGCGTAACCATGTCGGGCAGGGGAACGGAACGTTTTCATATTCTTCTCACCCCTGTGCTAGACAACTGGGAGTACACTGTCACGCAGAACTTTACCAGTAGATCAATTTTGAATAGCGGTACGTCTCGTCGAGGCTCGACTAACAATTTTCCGGATGAAAGTTAACAGCTTTGCACACTAAAGCCAATAACTACGCCCATCCCAACGTAATAGTCTGAAATTGAGGAGAGGGTATGCAGTGTGTAAAATGCTAATAGGCTACTATGTTTTTCGACACATGTCAACTGTTTTTTGTCTGCTACGGTTTCCACACTCTTCCGTGTTTTGGTTGTCTGACAGGTCACCTTTTCGTCACTGCTATGCGACGAGCATCAACTGAACCACTTCAAACACCAGGTGGCGCTGATTCCTCTCAAACGCGGCAGCTCGAGGTTCTGAATGCGACTGCGATTTTGAAGCAGGGTTCGAAGAGTGTCATGATAATGAGTTAACAACCACTCGTGTTTTTGCTTTAATGTGAAACAGTATCAAATTATTTGAAGATGTAAGCCTAAACTACAGGTGCCTATTTAATTTCGGCAGCCGACCGATGTTTGTGTATTTTATTATTTTAAAAGTTACATTTGTATTCATGCAATTATATCATTTTGTTTTATAATGGGAGGGATGGGGGGATCTAGTCATTGGACATAGCCTACTGTTGTAATCTGTAGCAAAACCTCTTACAATTAAAATGTATTTTAGAGCAGGCCTATAGGCCTAGGCCTAGAAGCATTCAAAGCAAATGAAAGTTGTTCTGATATTTAGGCCTACACAAATTCGACAGAGCGTGGCCTAATAAGACTGTTCATGCTGTTTTTAATAGCCTAAATTAGCCTAGGTAATGGCATTGCCATGATGGCATGTTGAATTGAAAACATCAAATTCCTATCCGCATATTTCATAAATCATCCTACACGGTGCGAATAAACGAATGTAGCCATCAGCCCTCGGACCCTCCCGCCGCCTGACAGTTGGGCCCTAATGATGGTTCTGCGGGTCATGCGCGCGCCAGATTTATGACGGTCACTTCAAAGCGGCTGGTGTGGCGTGAGAACGGGCCTCGGTAGGAGCAGATAACTCCTGGATTTATGGTCGGTGGCCGTTCCCATGCTTGTCGTCGAGCCAGCAGTCGCTGTTTGTCCTAATCCCCATTCACTTGGAAATTCTGATACTTTCTTCTCTTAAGAATTTAATGGTTTGACAGTGATTTACCGATGTAAATCTCTCTACCAGACCTGGGATAAAGGACATGGATTAGCCGCGTAAAGAGCCTCGTCCTGAGGAGGTGTGACCGGGTTGTTTTGCTTTTATATGCTGTTCAAAACAGCAGTTAGTCAGGGGCGGTCATACTGATGACAATGGTGTTGAAACGATTATTTCGAAAAGTGAAAGAACAGCGGAAACAAATGTGAACAGACTCCTTACAGAGTCACTGTGTAAAGATTGACGTGCCACAACCAAGGAATGCCAGTCTTCTACGCGCCACCATCTGAAAATAAAACTTTTACAAAACATGTTTTCTCCATTTCAAGGTGATAGTGAAAGTGATGGGATTTTGTTTTGGTTAACAATCGTGTGTAGGCCTATAGTGAAATTGAAGGGATGTTGTTTTGGTAAACATTCGTGTGTGACAGATTGATGAGGAATTGTGCAATTATAATTACAATGTGGGTAGGCTATATTTCTTTTATACATCTTATGAACAATACATCAGAGTAGAGAGGTCTATTTCTCTCCATGAGAACAGATTGAACATTTAGCCTATGTGGTTTTCCATTTGTGCCCTGTGAAAAAGGCAGTCCTTTTTAATAAAACATCTTAGCACTGGCACAGCGGGCCCATTGTGGTCAGACAGAGAAAGAGAAAGAGAATACATTCTGTATGGGACAGATATTCAAAAACAGTTTTAATCAGTGACATCTGTGTAGCAGTTTGGGTTTTTTGCATAGAAAATGGTTACATCTCTGAACAAAATAAAAGCCAAAAGCCACACCAGTAACATGGACTGTAGCTCTCAAAACACGGGGTGTTTCAGTCTGTAGGGTGAGGTGCACCTTCACAAACATATTTACAAACGCGAGTTAGTAGTTTGTGGATTAGAAAAACACGTTGAATGCTTGATTATCTCAGTAACTATATCTGGACCTTCCTTAGAATGTTTGATCGGCTGATTGATTGATGATCAATTATTAGTAAGTCAGCTGTGTGCAGGTTACATGGTTTAAAGACAAACAAAACAAACTCAAAAACTATCTGTGTTATTCAGTGCCTCAATAAAGATCAAATTGGATTATGAATCTCAGAGTGGTGAGAGAGACCTGGTGTGGTGTCTCTGAAAAGAGAGACCTACTGTTACGCTCACAGCCAGCCGGTCATTAAGATACTGTAGCAGGGCTGGTCAGATGCTGAGAGTGGAGAGAGTGGGAGCTCCAAAGTCCCAGGGTCTCTCCTCAAGTCTCTCCACCAGTTTCTCCTTCAGTCTCTCTCTCAGTCTCTCCCACAGTCTACAGTCTCTCCATCAGTCTCTCAGTTTCTCCCCCAACATTTCTCCATCTGTTCCTCCCGACCAGTCCACCAGTCTCTCCTTTATCTACACCAGAAGAGTCTTTAAAGTCGCTGCACCAATCAAAAGCTCCAATGGTTCTTGTTATACCAATCAGAAGCTATAGGCTGGTCCGTTGTTAGACCAATAAGAGGCTCTGAAGGTCCCAGCCAGGTGTGTGACTCAGCCCAGTCAGAAGGCGCCCACCTCTGTGCCCCAAGGTCTGTAGGGCTTCCTGCTTGAGCTGCTCCCCTGGGAGGTGGAGGTGCTAGGGGAGCTGGAGGAAGGGGGGGGGCTGGCGGCCATCATGGCCAGGGATGAGGCACTGATGCTGGGATGGAAGATGGGGAAGCCCCCTGGGAAGGACAAGGGGAATGACTGGGCTGCAGCAGCAGCAGCTTGGACTGTGGCAGACAGGGAGAGAAGGGAGGTGGAGAGGGCCGGCCCGCAGGGAGCTACACTACCAGTAGAGGGCGCTCTGAGGGAGGAGTCTGTTAGGGAGGAGAAAGTGGCAGTAAGAAGAGCAGAGGAAGAGGAGCTGCGATGGTGAGGTCCCTCTGGCAGCCTGGAAGGGGCAGTGTTGCTGTCTATGGAGGGCAGGGCGGCCTGGAGGAAAGCCCCGGTGAGGGGAGGGAAGGCTGCAGCCCAGTGTGGGTGGAGGGCGTGGGGGGGGTGGTGGGACAGGGAGGAGCTCATTGCTGCGGACGCCTCTCTCTGGGAGGCGCAGGAGGAGAGGTGTGAGACCATGCGCAGTCGCAGCGGGTCGCTGCCTTCCAAACCCTCCACGGAGCTCAGGTAGCGTGCCACCTCCGTCACACACTCCCGGAACCCAATACTCAGGAAATCCATAGCCAGGGAGTGGGCGTCGAAGTAGCCTAGACACACACACAATAACAGGGAATAGAACATATGGAGTGACAGGCTTTAAAAAGCCCTGGGCCTCTCCTGACCCCCCTCCATCTGTGGGCCCCCAGTCTCTTGGGCCACACTAGCTGCTGGATGTTTGTATGTTGGTTCTGTCTCCCTTGAGTTGCCGTTTTTACACTCTGCTGAAACCCCAAACAAGCCCCCAGCAGGACTGCCTGTGAGCACTCAGCCCTGCCCCTCCCGCGGGTTAATGAAAGCAAACACAATTCCAGGGTCAAGTGCCCCTTTTGTCCCGCCAGCGCGTTCCCACGAGCTCAATCCCGACATTATCTTTGATTTCCCCTCCTTTTAATCCCGTCAAAGAGAACTCCCTCCCCCCCGAGTTTCACCTCAAATACTGCTGTTAACTCATCAGGTCCTTACCTTTCCCGCTAGTGGCCTGCAGCATCTTCAGGTGGTCCACCGTCATCTGTAGTATTTCCGCCTTCTCGAGCTTGGCTGAACCCTTTAATAACACACGGGTTTAGTTATACGTTTCTCAGTAGGCCTACTGTGTCCGCTATGAAACCCATTCTATGTGACAACAATCTCTGTAGGAATCTGAAGAACACGACGAGTCCTTCTAGTATATTCCAACACACCTGTTTTTCGAACGCGGTTGGAACCAGTCGCCGTAATTCTGTTAAACTGTTGTTTATTCGATCTCTCCGCCTCTTTTCGATAATCTGGGGATGCATGTATAAGCATAGGCTACTTGTCAATATTAATGAAGGTAACAAGAACAAAATACAAATAAAAACGACTGCTGAATTATAATAATTAAGCCTATTTGGAAGCTATTAGTCGGCTACAGCCTATAACCAAAACTTTAATGATGGGCTATTTTGTAAAGCGTTTTGTTAGTAACGCAGACATCAATAATTCTAAATTTAAAGGACCCTACCCCTCTTCTTTTTTTCCTGGCCATTACTTGGGTCGTGGTGGTTGGAGACCCGCACCTGATGAACGAGCCATTACTGCGCCTGCGAGAGGAGAAGATCATTAGGACCAGGTCTGGTCGCTTATCATCCCTGACTCTGGGGCTCTTTGATCAATAGGCAATTATGTAAGAAAAGGTCAACGTTAAAACTTTTTAGAACTCTAATAAAACTTTTACACATTGACCAACTGCTAGAGTTCCATTTGATCATTATTCTGCCACTTTATCATATCTGAACACGCTCTAGTTGATACCGTGTAGCCTATATCCAGTCCTCAATATTTTTGTAGCCTACAATATAGTTAGAAGCCTCTTTATTTTACATCGGCCTATGCAACTTTCCTGTCTCTCTCTTCTCACCCCGAGTAGTTATTCTCACTGCCGACATCGATGGTTTCATCCATGTCACTGTCAGACGTGGTATCCTCACTGGGCCTCTTCATGGTGAACACGCGGTGTCCTCTCCGGAGCTGTGCGTGCGTTCAGGTAGACTCGACTGGTGGGGTGACCGTGCCCTCCCCTCTCTACAGTGTTCCCACGGACCGGCAGAGCCTCGATCACACACTCTGAGCAGCGCACCCGCCCACGTCCCGGGAACACCCACAACAGGAAAAAAAAATGCGAGAGCGGCGCGGTTGAGAGGAGAGGGTGCTGTCGCCACGGCGCAGGTCCGTGTGCTTCCTAGATATTCATCTCTCTCCCAGTTTTAGAACTGCATAGAAACAGCCGCCGGCTGCAAGGAGCGTGAGAAACTGTTTACACGGAGCGCGAGCCATGACACAATAACAGGGCACGGACGTACAGCCTCTGGTCTGAAGGACCGTTTAGAACAAGACTCAGGATTAGACTCGTTTTAGTTAAATCACATTAGTTAACTTAATAAAAAACGTTCCTGACCATGTTATTAATTTCTCAACAAGACAATAAAAAGGGTAGGCTATACACAATGTTTAAGGACGTTTTTTCTCAATTTGTTGATTAACTATTAACTATTAAATAACTTCTTTAAGGTGAGCTGTTGAGTGGGTAACAGAGCAGATGGGGTGGGGCTAAGTTTCTCCCGCAGTAGAGCATCTTTGTGGACCTGACATCACCCAGCAGTCCTGGCTACACCTGCACTGGAGGGTGGAGACAGACGGAGAGAGGGGGATGGGGCAATGTGGAGTGGACGGAGAGGAGGAGAGAGAGAGGAGGAGAGAGGGACGGAGAGAAAGAAGAGAGACAAGGGGGGTGGAGGGAGTTAAAGGAGAGGGAGTGGTGGTGGTAGAAAATCAACATTAGACTTTACCTAACATGGTGTGGGTGGGGGCAGAGCTAGACCACAGAAAGAGGAGATTGCTTTGGGACCAAACCGATTGTAAGATCTACATCAGGTTAGAGGCACCCGGACATGGAGGCAGTTGGAGCTGAACACAGCATTACTCCCATCCGCGTGATGGACAGACTCAGAATCAACAAACTCAACTTCTGATCAAAGACCAAGTTGGTTTTTTGTTTTGAAACAAACAGCAATTAGTGGTCGAGAGAGAGGGGCACCAGCACCATAAGCCACCCTGAGGGTGAACATATATACACAATCAGGCACACACACACACGCACATGCACAGACTGCGTTGCCAGTTGGAGACTCCAGCAGTAGCTATACAGGCTGCAGGGTTAAAGAGTGAAGACAGGGCATTGTGTGAGCCCAGACCTCCTCCCCCCTCCCCAGGCAGCCAGCCAGAGAGCAGGCTCGTTCCCACAGCTCACCCCTCCACGGTGAAACCTAATCATCGTGAGAGGAGGCCAGGGACACAAGCAGGCTGCTGCCACACAGAGGCTAGCGGTGGCCACACCACCAGCTCTCCTCTCCTCCCCCTCCCACCCTACTTCCTCTCCTCTCGTCTAGTCTCGTCTCTTCTCTTCTCTTCGATTCTCGTATCGTCTATCTGCTGCTCTGCTTCTCGTCTCTTCTCTTCTCGTTCTCGTTTCTCTGCTCGTCTCGTCTCTTCTCTTCTCGTCATCGTCATCTCCTCTCCTCGATCGCTCTCTCTCTCCTCTCCTCTCTCCTCTCCTCTCCTCTCCTCTCCTCTCCTCTCCTCTCCTCTCCTCTCCTCTCCTCTCCTCTCCTCTCCTCTCCAAGTGTTGTTATATGGCCTGTATATAAACACTGAGAAGCAGCTCTTCCATACAAAGCAGGGTTGCAGAACCATGCCAATGGTTGACCTTTCACACGTTTATTTTGCCATCTCTTTCTTGCTCTCTCTGTCTCCCTCATTTCTCTTCCTCTCTCTCCCGCACCCTCTCTTTTCTCACTCTCTTTCTCCAACCCCTCTCCTTTCTCTCCCCTTCGCTCTCTCTTGGCTGGGGCAATAAGGGAACATTTCTAAGAAAGCCACACATGCGTGTTATCCTCTCTCCTTCTACCGTGACCAGCCCGCGTGTGCCAATGTGTATGTGTGTTACTGTATGTGTGTGTGTGTGTGTGTGCAGCATGTGTTCATGACCTCCTGAAGTACACACCAGTAGATTGTCCTGTCATCAACCTCTAATAGTCCCCAGCCCTGTGCACTGTCCCAGATCCCCCTCGCTCTAAAGGCCTCGATATTCTCCAGTTTCGTTCGCGTACGTACGTACGAACGCCACGCATGCAATATCGCTCACATTCTCCACTGAGTAATGTCTGGATGTTTACCAGCTATGTCCACTTGGAGACAGGTCAGCAACAGAATATTTGCTACCTGACCGTAAATACGTTGACAACTTCTTCCAATTTGGAACAACAATGAACATGGCGACAGAGAAGGAGGGATCGTTAAAGTATACGGATCAGGACGTCGACACCAAACAGCGCCACCGTGTACTGCTACTTTCCTGTTTCCATCGTGAAGAACATCAGAATATATTTGGTGTGCTGCCCCACGATGTCTGTTAGGATTGGTTTTGCGTTGGTGTTGCACCTTGCTTCTGCGTACACGAGGCATCGTGAGATGAGCACAAAGTCTGCACGAGAAAGGGGCAGGATACACTGTGGCAGACAGTAGGGAGAGGTGGCTGAGCGGTTAGGGAATCGGGCTAGTAATCAGAAGGTTTCTGGTTTGATTCCCGGCTGTGCCATATGACGTTATGTCCTTGGGCAAGGCACTTCACCCTACTTGCCTCGGGGGAATGTCCCTGTACTTACTGTAAGTCGCTCTGGATAAGAGCGTCTGCTAAATGACTAAATGTAAATGTAATGTAAATGAGGTGACAGGCTGTGTCTCGTTGAGCGATGAATTGATTGAGTGTTTGCATAACAAGAAGGGAGTGTGACCAGAAACTGTGTCGCATGTGACAGATTAAATATACATCTGCATTGAAATTGGACTGGTGTGTGCAGGTTTGTTATTGAGCTTGATGGTGTGGAAACCCCACACCCCTTAACCTGCTACAACACCTACACATCCTCTAACACACTCTTCTGCTTCAGGTCCAGTTGTATCAGGTTCTCTACCGCTTGTCCAGTTGTCTGTCAAAGGTTCAATATTTCCCGGTGCTGTATCTGTCTTCCAGCCTTGGAAGAGGGCAAACATTTGGCACCACTGATAAGGACTCTGGGCAGAGACCTCAAAACAAACACACATGCACGTGCGCAAATACAGACACACGTGCATCGTCACACACACGTACACAAACGCACTTCAACAGGCACGCATTCTGTCGAATATCTGTGAAATCATCTTTAAAAGCCTTGGTACGCGATGTAGCATGATGCAGTCATGTGTGGATGTGACAGTGTGTGGGTTCATCTTTTCATTTCCCAAGGATTCTTTTCATCGTTGACATACTAACTCAGCCCAAGCCCCAGCCCCTACTCCGACCCTAGCCCTAACTCAGCCCCAGCCTCACCGTCTACCCCAGCCCTATTAGCCCAGCCCCAGCCCCAGCCCCAGCCTCAGCCTCAGCCTCAGCCTCACCCCCAGCACCTACTAGCCCAGCCTCAGCCTCAGCCTCACCCCCAGCCTCAGCCCCACCCCATCCCCAGCCCCTCCCTGGTATCAGTGGTTCCCAAGGCTGGCAGCCTGGGAAAGGCAGTGTGGAGCAGTTCCAACATCAGCATTACTGCATTATTGTTCTTCCCCGCCCCGCATCCACAGTACACAATGAAAACAACACACACACATACACACTGCTGCAGGCACCATCAGCCTGCCTCCAGTAGACATTGTCAACAACAAGAGACGCCGTGACAATGGCCCCCACTTCCTGAATATGCTATCTTCTCATTGGCTCCACTGTGAGTATGCCCTCGTGCTGTAGGATGAAAAGAAAAGCGCGCTGAGGAGTTGCTGTCATGGCAACAAACCTGCTGATCCTTCATCGCTGATGTTTAAACCTCTGCCAGTGTGTCACGACAACATCAGATGGGACGGCCCAATCCTTCTAAAGTCTACTCTGACATAGTGAGTGTCATAACAGAGTTAGAACAACAGCAGCCTCCTCATCATGAGCCTTGCTACTTTCTGAGCCTATCATTCCCGGTCTCTCTTTCTGCTTTTATACTGCTGTGAGCCCAGACCACTACTCCCTCTCTCAGTCCTATCAGGTCTTTATTGGGGTCGGAGGTCAGGAGGAGCGTCCTCAAACAGGAAGTGCCCAGCGTCTCAGGAGTGAATTATGGTGCGTTGGGTCAGAGCGCCGGCCGCCAGTCGGATATCCTGCTGAGGGAGAACATGTCAGCCGGCCTGCTGGCGTCCTCCCGACCCAGGCCACAATAATACAGCCCTTCCTGCTATTCTCCATCCAGCACACTGCACCTCTCGCTCCAACCCAACTTCTCTGGCCTGCGTGGCTCCGGAGAATAGATCTCCCCCTGGCAACTTCTGTAGTGTACATCTCTACCAACTAGTCTTGTACAGTAGATCTCTCCTGACCAGCTCTGTAGAGTATATCTTTCTTGACATGTTTTGCAGGGTAAATATTTCCACCAGGAGAGAAAGTTAGATCTCTCCTAACAAGCTGCCTGTCCTGTCCAATCATGTGTGTGTGTGTGTGTGTGTGTGTGTGTGTGTGTGTGTGTGTGTGTTTGATTTCCTGAGTAACTGTGTGTGTGTGTAGGAGTGTTCTTCACTTCACCCTACTGTTAAATGAATGAAACAAAGCTGCTACTGTCTGGTTATTACAGGCAGGTGCTCCAACACTACTACTTCCTGTCACATGGTCTGACTCTTCCTGTCAGGATGCATGTTAGAGGAAGTCCTGGGGGGTCCCCCTGATGCCCCCTACCCCAGACCCCATAGTCCATTGTCAAAACAAAATAGAGTGTTCATTTATAAACAAACTTCACAAAATCCCTTCAAACACCGGGGCCAGTAAAACTCCTGCCTGCCTCCTGACTGACTCTATGAAGCATGAGGGCAAACTCTTCCTCGGTGCTGAGGATGATGACTAACTGTGGTTGTCTAATCTCTTGAACTAAGACGAGACGCATGCTGTCCCACAACCCAGGTCACACACACACACACACACACACACATGTCCAATAGTTAATCTAAAGTTGAGTTAGCAGGAAGTGACCAAGGCCAGCCCTATCTAGCTGGTGCTGAGACAGAGAAGAGCAGACGGCCTGCCTGCAGCAGACTGTCTGACACTCAGGGTCTCCAGACTGGCCATCCTCCACTCTCTCCCTCTCCCTCTCCCTCTCCACTCTCTCCCTCTTCCCTCTCCCCTCTCTCTCACACACGTATCGTGCTGCCCCACACACACTGCCACACCTCTCCACTACTCCCAGCTTATAATTGAACTACTGCACATACTTAACCTCTGAACCTTTCTGCACCCTCCTCTCCTCTCCCCTTCTCGCCTCCCATCCTACCCTCTCCTCCTCTCCACCCTCTCTTCTCCTGTGTGCGGGGCCAAAGGCAGGAGCGAGGTGGGGGGGGAGGGGGTAGCAGAGGTGTGACAGACTGGGAGAAGAAAGTGGTAGGTGCAGTGGAAGGGGGGGGGTTGCAGACTGCAAATCACTGACACGTCCACAACACACTCCTCACACACTCTGCTACGTGCAGGAACCCTTAAGAAGGTTAAGGAGGTGTGTGTGTGTTCAGGGGGGGTCAGCTGTGACTGCAGAGGTCCAGGCTTGGAACATACCTGTCATCAGAATGCCCCTCATATCATACCCTGGAACGTCTCCACCCTTTCACACCCCAGACGAAAGAAAGAGAAGGGTGGTGGGCGGGGGGAGGGGGAGTGAAAGAGAGAAAGAATAAAAGAAAACATTGTTTGGGAAATCTTCCAGGCTCTTCAGCTCTATCTCTGTACTGGAGTGTGTGTGTGTGTGTGTGTGTGTATGTGTGTGAGTGTGTGTTGCTGGGTTTATCTCCTGTATAAGAACAGGGAGGGGTTGACAACAGGAGTCTGTTTTACCAGCAGACATCAACGGCCTGGCCTGAAGGACATCTCTGTATGATGGAGAAGTGCTGTGTGCGTGTGCGTATGTGTTTGTTGAGTAAAAGAGGGAGATAAAGACACAAAGAGAAATAAGAGAATAGGGGGAGACTGTGTGCTTAACTATCGCTCTGTGCTTGTGTGTGCCTAGCTGTGTCTATGTGTGCCTAGCTGTCTGTGTGTGTGTGTGTGTGTGTGTGTGCCTAGCTAGGTCTTGATGCTAGATTGACAAGTTGAATGGTATGATTCATAAATACGTTTGTTCCGAGATGCCCGGGCAGCACTGCTGATCTCATACGGGTGGGGTTGTTTGTGGCCGTGGGGCTGGTCAGTAATCAGCCGGTCAGATCAGCGCCAGCCTTAGAATGGACCTGGAAATGGAGGGTCATTGTTCCAGGGGGCCTGCAGGATAAACTGACAAGCCTCAGAGGCCCAGCACCACTCTTAATTCTTCTGTCAGGACACACAGCTGGGACGGCTTCAGCTCAATATCCTCCTGGCCAACGTCTGGATGGATGGATGGCAGGGAGGGGTGCATCCGTTGCTGATAGACAATTTAACACAAACCACATACCCTCACACAGACACACACACACCTTGTTACAACTCTTTTCCAATTCCCTCAGAGAAGCCGCTGGTCCATGACTGTGCTGCAAGAATGAGGCTGAGCTTCTAGTGCATGTAGCTGCTGTACTGGAGCTCAGTTTGTCTTCTTGTGAATACACATACACAGTATCTGCTGTACTCTTCATGAATCATTTAGAATCAATTAATACCAATTACCTTCTCTGCTGTAGTGTCATGAAACCCCTCTCTTCATCAGTCTCTGGTGCACACAGCTGCACAGCTCTGCAGCATGAGCCCCAGAGCAGGAGGCTGCCCCCCCCCCTCCCCAGAGCCCCACACCAGCCTGACACAAGCCCCCCCCACACCACCCCACCCCCCACGACAGACTCTGCGGCCAGTGGGACCAGAGAGGTGGTGGCAGTAGTGGCAGAACAGGGGTTAGGATGGGGGCTGTGGTGGGAGAATAATAGCCCCAGGGTGGACCACGCGGGGCAGGAAGTGGCAGGAAGGGTGTGGACAGGAACCCGGGGCAGCTGGAGCGCGGGCGCTCGTCTGTTCCCACAGTGTTTGAAGTGCGGGCACAGTGCGCCCTGCGCCCGCCAGATAAACAGACGGGAGAGAACACTTGTTTGTGTTTCACATAACTCCTTAATGAGACACAGCCACGACGCCGGCGGGACCCTGGGAGAACAGATGGGAGGGAGGGAGGGAGGGAGGGAGAGGGGCAGAGGAGGAGGAAGGAGCAAGGGGAAGGACGAGTGGACGGGAAAGGGGGAGAGGAGGGGATTGAGGAGAAGGAGAAGAAGAGGGAAAAGGGGAGGGTGGTGAGGAGAGTGTGAGTGTGTCTGTGTGAGTGTGTCTCTGTGTGCATGTGTGTGTGTGGTGGATGTGTGTGTTGTGGACGCATGTGTGACTGCACTATGTGTCTGAGCATATAGCATATTTCTTTCTAAACAGCTTCAGTAGGGTTGGTCAGTCTATGGCAGCACTTGTTCAGTCAGGAAGACATCCTGAGCCTGTCTGTGGTGGAGACAACAGACACCATTGTGAGCTGCCATTGTCCTCTGGTTTATATATAGAAGGTGATGAGAGAGATAACACTCCGCAGTCCCTGGGGTGTCTCTCTAGAGGTCTCCCTGGAGGGAGACCAGGCTACCCTGTCATTAAGGTTTGGCTGCCTAGAACCATCTGTGGCCTCAGAATGTTCAGGTTGTTCATTACAGTTATCCAGACAAATCCCCACCAGACTTATCTTAATGAACATAGCCAGCGTAACTGAAACAACTAACCATAATATGAACAACTACCTATAGTTCTTACACATGGCTGTCTATCACAGTGATCCAGCCAAACACTTAACCATCAACTATCAGCTGGTTAACATGACCCACTTACAGGTGTGTCCAAATGTGTGTCCTCCCCAGGTCAGCCCTCAGGACCGTCTCCATGAACAACCTCTGACTATATTAACATGTCATTAGCATTATTCATGAGCGATTAGCATGGAAATGGTTTCTCTGGTCTCCTGCCCCTCAGAGAGCAGCACAGGGTCTGAACCCACAGAGTCCACATTCAAACACTGGGGTGGCACACGGAGAGAGACAGACTCAATCTGTCCACTTTGATGCTCGGAGAATATTGATTAAAGGAGATCAGAGAGAGAGAGGGGGGTGGGGGGGTGGGGGTAGAGAAGGGGAATGAAGAGTGAAAGAGAGAGAGAGGATGGCCTGTAGCGGCTGACAATAGTCTTTAGCTCGTCCGCGCCGCCCCTCATTATGCTAAGCGAACCGACCACTTACACGACTCTGCTCTTTACTGAAGTGACCTTCCTCACAGCGGGGCATTGTGGGAGATGACCCTACACGTTCCAGGGATAGCGGGGCGGGGAATCTGAGGTTGCAGCACATTCTAGAGAGGGCTGTGTGGGTGTGGGAAAGACCCCCCCATGGTCAACTCCCCCACCCGGATCAGCTGATTCTCACACACTTCCACACACACAGCGTTCATGGCGAGGTGTGGGACGCCTATCAAGACATCATTAGGAGTCTTTGTATAGCCTCAGACTCAGCCACAGGGTTCTAAACAAGCTCTGATAAAGCCACACCAGCAGGAGAGACAGTGTGTGGGTGGGATTATCCACATTACAGCTGAAGTTAGAGCAGTCTTTATGAATCAAACGGAACAGATGACCTATACCCTCCTCTAGTTGCCATCACAGCCTGCGATGACTAGCAACAGGGAGCCACATGTGACTTGCAACAGGTGTCAATATGACCAGCAACAGTGTGTGGCCGACAATGTGTAAAGAAAGGACTAGCGACTGAGGCAGATGTACACTGTAAATATGACTGGTCACTAGTAACGGTATGACTCCCGCTCACATTTAGAAGCAGGTGATAAACACAGAATCTGACTGAAGCTCGAAAGAGGACTCCACAGGACTCTGGGTTCCCATTGGATAAAACTGCAACCAGGGCAAGGGTCCTGTTTGTTATTTCCTCGTTTCCATGGCGATGTAATTGGGGCAGGTTGTCGGATGGCACAAGGCGTCGTTTCCGCGACAACACAGTGTGATGATTGTTGATAGCGGCGATGGTAATTGGGTGTTGATGTTGTGATGTCAGCACCTCCCTGTCTTTCAGCAAATCAGAAGTAAAACATACATTAGGGTGGATTGTTGGTAAGTAAAGTTAGGAAACAGTGTGTTTCACAGTGGTATTAGGTATGTGTGTGTGTGTGTGTTTAGTTTGGTTCTGCAAGTGTTCAAAAATTCTAGTTTTAGTATGGAACCTTGAATTGAACAGCCTTACCAGGCCGTATATGCTGCAGCCTGTCATTGCATATAATTGAGTTACTCTCTGCTGTGTGTGATTGTGTGTGTGATCTCTGATTTCCACCTCTAAAGCCTGACCAGTGTCCTCCATAGCATGAGTCAGTCAGCGGTAATGGCTCTCTGACAGTCAGAAGGACCAGTCCTCTAGGAGGTTTCCTCTGGCATGTGTCAGACACACACACACACACACACACACACACACACACACACACACACACACACACACACACACACACACACCACACACACACACACACACACACACACACACACACACACACATACAGACACACCTACACACCAGACACACACACACATACAGACACACCTACACACCAGACACACACACACATACAGACACACACACACATACAGACACACCTACACACCAGGTTATAATCAGTTGCTCCCAGATTGCGGTAGACTTCTCTTATCACTCTCCAGACTAGGGTGGTCCTTCCCCTCCTCACAGTTTCAAACCATCTTAGACGGCTGATAAACACACACACATACACACACACACACAATACTGTCCAGGCCTCAGACTACACTCTGGCACCCAACTCCTCCTCTGTAAATCACTATAGCTGCTACCCTACTCTAAATCAAACCTAGTACTGCTATCATACTGTAAATCATAGTACTGCATTACTGCTACCATACTGTAAATCATAGTACTGCAGTACTGCTACCATACTGTAAATCATAGTACTGCAGTATTGGAACTTGGCATGTCAGTGGAACTCCACTCCTGAGATTGAATCTATGGTTTGGTTTCTATTGATGGTAAAAAGTATACAGAGAGAGAGAGAGCGTGAAAGAGAAAGAAAGGGGGATGGGCAGAGTTAAATGTGTTTCAGATAAAGAGTCTCATTCATCCAGCAGATGAACAGGAAGGTGGAGAGGGTCATAACCATAACTATGTGGGCGCAGATGAAATCTTCCCAGCGGGCCTGATTATCTCACAGATACTACTGTGTTGTTGAAACGACCACACTTGGCTTTCCGCAATCATCATCATCCTCACCACCACAATCATCATCATCCTCACCGCCACAATCATCATCATCCTCACCACCACAATCCTCATCACCTATCCTTCCCCCTCCTCTCTCATGGTTCTCTTGCCTGTGAATCTGTCCTAAGTGGCCCAGCAGCCACCCCTGGCCCTCCCAGCCCCCCTAGTCTCCCTGGCCCCCCTGAGTTACAAAGGTCTGTTTGTAGCCCCCCCCTCCACTGTCACTCACGTCTCCCCCTGCTGCAGCCCTCCGACACGCTACAGTGCCAGCCCACTGGGGTTGCACCCAGGGCGCTTTCTCACACTCCCTCTCTCTCTCTCTCTCTCTCTCTCTCTCTCTCACACACACACACGTTCTCTCTTACACACAAACACTTTCACACAGACAGACACACTCGCACACACACACTCCATGGATCAGGTGACGTTCCCACCGCTCTGCTGCTCCCACTGCTGATTCAACAGAAGCATGTCTCGGAACACACGCTCTCACTCTCCCACCCACACACACACACACACACACACGTCTGCACCACCCTGCCCCCCGTACACACACGCTTGGACCCCTCCCCACCCCCACACTCATACACACACAATTACTCGCACTCATCTACACACATTTTCTCCCACAGATCTATACTTATAGACACATGTGTGGCGTGTTAACTTTCAGACGGTGGAGATAATGTTATTACCCAGAGGACACCCACCAGCGTCTACACTCCACAACCAGCGTGGCCCTCTAGGCATGCTGGCCATGGCCACGATCACACGCATGTTGCGTGTAGCGTGTAGACTGGCCCGACTGGACCCTGAGACACGGTCACGCTCCTGCTAAACACAGGAACCTCAGCTGACCGTGCTGAAGGTCACCGCCACACCGTGACTCCATCTCCATGGTGACTCCAGCATCACTGAGCCTGTCACTTCAATGCACCTCGCTTTCACCGAACAGCTCTGGAGGAGGGGATCTCTCACTGAATTGCTCCTCCCGAGGTTTCTTCCATTTTTTATCCTCTAGTGAGTTTTTCTGGGAGTTTTTCCTTGTCTTCCTTGAGGGTTTCGGTTGGTTGAGGGGCAGTTCTATGGGCGTATGTGAAGCCTTCTGTGACATTGCTTGTAAAAAGGGCTATACAAATACATTTTGATTTGATTTGATAAATGCGCACTGTACTACTGTTTGTTGCCATGATAGCTGGAGTCAGTATCAGGGATGGAAACCATTATATAGTCTATAATTATGTAGTCAGGTGAAACCCTAATTCAGAGTCATGTATTGGTCACCGTCTATGTACACTTCTATCGCCATGGATCCTCCGCTGCTGCTCGTTGCCGTGACGCTGGGGTCAGTATAATAGACTATAGCTGAGCGCGCTCAAATCCACTTCCAGCAGTTGTCAGGGCGATGCCCGGGCTGATACGAAGGCGACCCTCCACCCTCGCTCTCCGCTATCTAGATCTGGGAGCGTTGCCATGGCGTGCTCACACACTCCTCTCGGCTCACAGAGCCTAGGCTGCACACACACATACACACACGCTCACTCACAGAGTGCTGGCCAGGGGAATGCCAGCAGGAAAGGTTAAATGTTGTCTTTTCATGGATAAGATCAAACAGCATGTGTGGTGTGGACAAATGTCCTTTATGCCTACTGTGAGAAAGTAGTTACATCTATTAGAGAGAGATGGGTTAGGGTGAGAGGATTAGAGTGAGAGGGTTATGGTTAGTATAAGAGGGTTAGGGGTATCGGGGTTTAGGATGTAGGTGAAGAGGTTTATAGGATTAGGGTTAGACTTGTCCTACTGGGGTTAGATGGTTAGGCTTGGTTCCACTGGGGTTAGACGGTTAGGCTTGTTCTACTGGGGTTAAAGGGTTAGGCTTGGTTCCACTGGTGTTTATGATGAGAGATAAACACAACATGGGAAAGAGTTTACTATGTTGTTCTGGACTATGAGTGCCTGGAGACTGTCGTGTTTTGCAATGATGTTAATCACTGTGTGTATATGTGTGCATTTATGGGTCCACACAGATCCTGAAAGGCATCTTGTGGTGGAGGGAAAGGCGAGGAAAACAGAAAGTTTCAGTGACTCTGAAGAGAGAGGGTTTGAAGCTGTCTCCGCATCTCTGACACTAATTATGTCTGACAAAACCAAATGAAAAGGAACATGTAAGCGTATGGAGACAAAGGAAAAGAGAGAGAGAGATAGAAACAGAAAGAAAGAAGGACAAGCAGAGAGAGAACGATAGGCGTTGGATTTTTGTTAAGTTGGTAAGTGAGTAAGTGGTGCTGAGGACCCCCCCCCCACACACACACACACACACACAGAAGGCAGGGTGTGTGTAAGGAAGCCGTATCTGGAGTGTAACGAGGCAGAGAGGCAGCGTCGCTCTCATCAGCTCTGTTTGTTGTTTCAGGGTGAGGGTTAGTACTACTCCTCCACACTCACATTGTTCTGCTGGGTCTGCTCCCTGTTCTCAGGACCTGCACACGGATACAGCAGCAGAAAGACAGGCTGGCAGACAGACAGACAGACAGCAGGAAGACAGGCTGGCATACAGACAGACAGACAGACAGACAGACAGACAGACAGACAGACAGACAGACAGACAGACAGACAGACAGACAGACAGACAGAAAGCAGACAGACAGACAGACAGCAGGCAGACAGAAAGCAGGCAGGCAGGCAGGCAGGCAGGCAGGCAGGCAAACAGACAGACAGACAAACAGAAAGCAGGAAGACAGGCTGGCATACAGACAGACAGACAGACAGACAGACAGACAGACAGACAGACAGACGGACAGACAGACAGACAGACAGACAGAAAGCAGGAAGACAGGCTGGCATACAGACAGACAGACAGACAGACAGACAGACAGACAGACAGACAGACAGACAGACAGACAGACAGACAGACAGACAGACAGACAGACAGACAGACAGACAGACAGACAGACAGGCAGACAGACAGACAGACAGACAGAACGCAGAAAGACAGGTAGACAGGCAGAAAGCAGGAAGACAGACCATGTTTCTGCATGTATGAAGTCCTGGTCTAAATATAGCAGTCTCTCTAGTCTCTATTCTCCCCCCAGGCATCAGCTCCTCTCCCGGGGGAGTTCAGCCTGGGGCTGTGTGAAAGAGAGAGAGACTCATAAGCAGACATAGGAAAAGTGTGTTTTTGTATGTGTATGTGAGGATGTGAATGTGTAATGTATGTGTGTGTGGGGAGGGAGGGGTGTGTGTACTGTCTGTGTGAGGCTGTGTATGTGATGGTGTGCATATGTGTGGCTTGTGTAAGAGTATGCATGTGTATTGTATATGTGTTTGTCTATGTGACGGATAGGTAGGGAGGCTGGAGACATTGTTTTAACCTCCCATGAATGTCTGATTATCAGAACATCCAGTAGCTGTCAGAAAGTAATTCCACCGTGTGAAGTGTGTGTACGTGAGTGTGTCTGTGAGTGTAAGTGTGGAACGCAATAAAAATATTTAGTAAAATATCTAAGAAATGTCACTGATACCAAGTCTATATGAGGGACACTACAGAGTCATGAAACCATTTACCAGTCTTACATCTACTGTGCCCGACTATTTCACACCTTCTTAATCTGATCATCTGAGTGTTTCACTGCTTTGGTAAGAAGCAGAACAGAGCTCACCAGGCATGTATCTTTCACCAGAGACCCGACAGTCCAGTACCGATCCAAGAACAGATACTGTATGTCTACTGTCATCACCAGCTACAATACACACACACACCCACACACCCACACCCACACCCACACCCACACACACACGCACACGCACACGCACACGCACACGCACACGCACACGCACACACACACACACACCAGAACAGATTAGCACACACTGGAAGGGATCACCTAGAACATGCCTAACATTCCAGGAATTTTCCATCCTTATTCCCAGGCTAATCCACCCGGGACTATGGACTAAGGAGCCATGTCTCTTTGATGTGGGGCTGGAGGCTGCTAATAGACTGGTGAGCAGGGTTATGGGACTTATGTAATTCCCCTTTCCCATTTTTATCTGAGCTTGAATGAAATAAAGAGTTGGTTACACCCACTGGCTCTCTATAGATAACAAAGAGACTCTGATGTGAGAAAGGCTCGTTATCAGTTGAGATAAGTTCTGATGATTCTAACGAGCTAAATTAGAATTTCAAGGGAAAGTCTGCGCACGTAGTCTCTGGATTGCTCTAGAATCAGATGGTTATCAGGCCGAGTTTCTCATGGTTCAAGCCTGATGGTGTGTTTGTGACCTAGGTGTTTTGATGCTTTAGGTTCCAAGCAAACACAGTGTGGCATTATAGTGATTCTCAGATCCTTTGAGGATTCTGTGGGTCATGCGGTCGAAAAGAAGGTTCTCTATGTTCTATGGTTTATGTGGTCTAAAATGTGGTTTATCTATCTGTCATTTACCATTATAAGTGACAGCAACAACCCACCTTCTCAGGAAGTCCAGCTCTAGCAGGTTTAAGATCAGGGCACCTGACTTGTGACCAGTAATCTTGACATGTTGTGAGTCAACTGCCATAACTGCTGGGTAGTCATCCTGAAACACCATGTCTAATGCTAATGCTAACGCTAACGGTAAGGTTCAACCTAATCCTACAGTAGTAAGTTGCTTCATGTTATTCAGCCAATCAATAAAAGTGCCTCAGCTAAAGCTACAATTTCAGACATAAAGCTAAGATAAAGCCAAAAATGATCAGGTATAAACACAGGGATTATAACAATTTAAGATGTAGGCTACATTTGTAGCCTAACCATAGTCCAGTATACTGTATGCATGGCATTGGGAGCAAATTGAAAGTTATATGACAATTTCAAAAAAACACTATTTCAATTCTTCACACTTTGGAATTTATTGTGTCCAGGAAGAGGTTCAAAGAGCCAGTTGGCTGAGACTGAGGTTAGAGCTAGGGAAGGGGCTAGATCTTGGGATGGGGCGAGAGCTAGGACAGGGCTAGAATGAGGACAGGGTTAGAGCTAGGACAGGGTTAGAAGAACGAGGACAGTGAGATGGTTGTGAGAACCAGGGACATCGTTCCTCAGTGATCCACAGGAGCCCTGTTTGAGCTGACAGGAAGAAGGCAACAACAGTTTAGAGATGAAAGGAGCTCCAGCCGGGGACCCTGTCATGCCCCCTGAATGCCCAGCCAGAAGCCCTCTCCGGGGGGTAGGGACTCTGATCCTCTCCCCTGGATCCCCCAGTGCCCCGGTTCAAACGAGACTGTGAGAGTTCAAACGTCTGATCTATAAAGGTTTGTCCCTGCGTTGGCGGCAAGCATTTGAAAGACCCTCATGCAGGCATATGTTCACACACTATACAGGCACACACCACACACATGCACACACACCACATATATACACACAGACACAGGCAGGCTTACACTCACACTGTCACACACAAACACTCGCAAGCAAGACACACACACACACCATCACATGCTCCGAGGCTAAATCGTCCTGACCTAAGACAGCACCCACACTGACTATGCCTTCTGTTCCCAGGCTGCTTTGACAGTCCTGCCACTGCCCACAGTCTCTCTCTCTCTTTCACACACACACACACACACACACACACACACACACACACACACACACACACACACACCACACACACACACACACACACACACACACACACACACACACACACACACACACTCCATTCTCAGTCCCCTCACTCAATCCTTTCTTTCTCCTGCTCCCTCTCTCAGTCTCACTCCTTGACTCTCTCTTATTTACTTTCAATCACATATATATATATATAGAGAGAGAGAGCAAGAGAGTTAAAGATGGAGAGAAAGATAGAGATGGTGAGATATGTGGAAAGAGAAAGGTAGAGATAGGTGAAGAGAGATATATGGAGAGTATTGGATGAAGAGAGAACGGAGTATTGGCTTTTTGTTCTTCAGATGGTGCGTTATGCAACAGTTGTGAGGTGGTGTTCACCAGTGCTGGACAGACAGAGGTCCCTGTGTCCCACTGCAGCATGTGTGTGTGTGTCTGTGTGTGTGTGTGTGTGTGTGTGTGTGTGTGTGAGAGAGAGAGAGACAGAGAGAGAGAGGGTGGCACAGGGGGCGTCACAGTGGCACTGCACTGGGAACAGGGTGATCTGGAGGGGTGGGGGGGCGTGGGAGCAGACAGACACGGGGAGGCAGGTCTCCTGGCTCGACAATCTTTCTGTCCCCCCCCCCTCCCTCCCTCCCTCCCTCTCTCTCTCTCTCTCTCCCTCTCTCCCAGTGACAGAGCAGGGTTGAGAAGTGGGTCAGTGGAAGGCTAGAGTTACTCTGACGCTGCTGTCTGTCTGGAGACACGCCACACAAAAACAACACTACAACAAATTCACACAACTACACAATAACACTGCAACACAACACTGTTCTGGAGACAAACAATGATGACTCGTCAGAAATATCTTCAAATGTTATACAGCAGTTCAAATATGGCAGATGCAGATGTGTTGTCACTACGACACTTATCATGTTAAAGTGAATCAGTTACACATCCACTACACTTACTCCTCTTTGACTCTCTGTCCCTCTCTACTCTACTCCCTGAATGCTCAAAGACCTAAATCAAAAAAGAGAAGCCACGAGGAACAATGTCCTTTTTCTCCTACTTTCCTTTCTTCCCTCCTTTCTTGCCTCACTTCTGTTCTTTCATCTTCCCTTTCGTCAGGACGAGACAGCTTTACAGCCCCCCTGTGGAGCTCTCCTACCCTCCTGTCTTCCCCTCCCCTCCCTCATACCCATCCCTTCTCACCCTCCTCCCCTACCCCCATACACGTACACCACATCTTCCTCCCCTCCAACCGTCCCAACCCTCCCTGCCTGTTTCTCTCGTCTCGTAACCTCCTCCCCTCCTGTCCTATTCTCCTACATTTACACTTACCCTCCTCTCCTCAATCCTTGGTTGTAAGCACCAAGGGTACACACGTGCACATGCACACACACACACACACACACACTCAGGCACTGGACGCAGGGTAGGACCACATTCTCACGAGAAACTGAGTAGTATCCCAACAACGTCCAGTGTTCGCATCAGCTCTAGCAAGAAAGTAGAGAGAGAGAGAGAGAGAGAGAGGGAGAGAGAGAGAGAGAGAGAGAGAGAGAGGGAGAGAGTGAGAGAGAGAGAGGGGTGGGGGAGGGAGGGAGGTAGAGATGGAGAGATGCAGAAATCCCCCTGAAGAGTTCCCAGACCTGGTTTAGTGCTGAATCCTAAATTTAGAGGCCCAGGGGTCAGAGGTCAGGAGGACGTCTTAAAATCCACCACAAATCCTGGCTGAGATAAATATAGAAGAGACACAACCGAGGAGATGAGCTGACACACACACACAAACACATAATCACACACACACACGTAATCATACATACACACACAAACAGACGAACATCCCCCTGTGGTATGGATGGAAGTTGAGGAATGGAACAGTGAGCAGAAAAAGGAAGGGAAGAGGGAAATTGAAGGAGTGAAGCTTTTGTTGTTGTGACAACATTATTATATATTATGACAGATATTATTTCAGTCTGACACATACACAAACATACACACACTTGCAGTAAAATCTTGGCACACATCCATAATGAATGCCATCTTGTCTGAAACAGAATTTGTCTTATGGAGGTTGTTTTACTTCATGTATGTATACATGTTTAACCTCACAGGTAAACTAAACAGTGGAAGAACCGGATGGAACCTGACCCAGATGTCCATTGATTTACATATTTTCAATTAGTTCCAAATACTGTGTATGCATGTCTGTGTGAGCATGGTGTGTGTGTGTGTATACACATGCATGTGTGTGTGTAACATGGGGTCCTGTGGGGTCAAAGGCCATCCTCCAGATACTGGACCCAGGTCCAGCTATTGGCACAACATCCAGGATGACACTGATGGTGCCATCATCACTAGAATACCTGCTTCCTGTATCCTGTTACCAAAAATACTCTTTCACACACATACACCTTCCTGTATTGTCTTCTGTTGTCACTATTAGATTGTCTAGAGGAAGCCATGACAACACTGAAGGCAGACCTAAACCAATCAGACGACGTCATCTGGAATGACACACCTCCTGGAAGTCCCATCATTGCTGCGTTAAAAAGGAGAGGATGCGATACCACAGAGGAAGGACGACCCAGAATAGTCGCTAGACTATATGTTCCATATAGAGTCTGTGTTTTGGAGTGAGTGTGTGTTGTGGTGTGTGTGTCATGTGATGATATTGTCATGATGTCATGGGAGGGAGAGCCGTGGTGTTCCTCTTGCAGACACATAGTCTGCCTCGTCAGTCAAGGACACCACAGAAAAGAGGAGGTGGTGGAGGGGGGGAGGAGGGCAGCAGGCTCAATATACTAACTTTGTTACCACAGAGAGAGTGTGAACATGGCATTTATCTCGTAAACAGATACATCCGAGATCTGAGACTTTCCTAAGCGCCCCCAGTTCTCTTTCTGTCTTGTTTTTTTCTCTATCCCCCTCTCTCTCTCTCTCTCTCTCTCTCTCTCTCTCACACACACACACCCAACAATGCTGGCCTGTATGGTGGATGGTTCAGTCTACCTGTCCTGAGAGAGACTCACTTCAGACTGTTTAGAAGAGCGGTTTCCTGACCTAGCATCACTCTAACCCTGGGCAATGGGCCCAGCCTGTCTAACTCCACTAGAGGACTAGTTAAGATAAGACCCCCAAAAAATGGCAAAACTACAAACACTGTCCATAGCAGGCTCTGTAGTGGCTCAGGTTTGTGTTCTGCTTGTAAGGACCTCCAGGTTAGTGTAGGCTGACACCTATCTGCAGTGTGGTAGTATGACATGCTTGCAATCTCATTCATTACACAACATTTATTACTGTAAATAAATCAATTGTCATGTTCCTCAAATCAAAATTGGTTTGATCAGACTGATGACATAAGAATCATTAAAGCAAGACATTATCAACCTCTCTACTTAACACTTGGATGTAGCCTTACCGCTACGGTTGTACAGTACCCATACTGGCATCCAGTAATATTAGTATGTCAGAAAAGGATTTTGTATGTCCTGCATCCTAATAACCATTATACTGTGTCATACTATTTTGTATGGTGGATACTACATACTTTATAGTATGGTAGTATAGGTATGGGACACAACATTTGGTGCCCAGCTGGTCTTACTCTGACGCAAACTTATACAGTAGCCTACGTACTTCATGACATATCAATCAAGCTTCTACCACACAAAAACACACCAACTTTCAGATGTTCATTGAGAATAGTTTACAGGACAATATATATTGAATGATTTAGGACCCTGATGATTAAAATAAAGAATGTGTTTCTATACTTTGATCGACTCCATGCCTGTTAATGAATTAACCCATGTGTCACAAAGAGCATCAGACAATCAGATATAAGTATAGTTGTGGTGTTCCAGTGCTAATCATACAGCATGTTATCATGGTTCAAGAGAGACAACCTCCTGCTGAATGTCAGCAAAACTAAGGAGATTGTTGTTGACTTCCGGAGACGCCACACTGAGCACCCACCACTGACCATCGATGGTGCTGCAGTGGAGCGAGTGAGCGGCACCAAATTCCTGGGGGTGCACATCAGCGACGACCTCTCCTGGACCACCAACACTGCATCACTGGCGAAGAAAGCCCATCAGCGCCTCTACTTCCTCCGCAAACTGAAGCAAGCACGAGCCCCCCCATCCATCATGTGCACATTCTACCGAGGCACCATTGAGAGCATCATGTTCAGCTGCATCACCGTGTGGGGCGGGAGCTGCGCTGAATACAGCAGGAAAGCACTGCAGGGCGTGGTTAACACAGCTGCAAAGATCATCGGTGCCCCACTCCCCTCCATGCAACACACATACAACACCCGCCTCACCAGCAAAGCGATTAAGATTGTGAGCGAGGCCAGCCATCCCGCTCACAGTCTGTTCAACCTCCTGCCCTCTGGAAGAAGGTATCGGAGCTTACCTGCCCGCACCACCAGACTCAAAGACAGCTTCATCCACCAGGCTGTCAGGAAGCTAAATTCTCTCCCCCTCTTAACTGTCTTTGCACCATAATACACACCATAAAGACTAAATTAGCTGATATTTATCTATCTTTAAAAAATGCACTATACTACATGACACTTTGCTGCCAGTATTGACTGCCTTTTTGCACAATTATTTATTTACTATATTCATAGAGAAACTCCTATATTTTATGTCATTGTCTATCTTGTCTATTTTTAGTGTTGTCTCGTATATTGTTGTTTGTGCCTGTGCACTTTTTATATGCTCACCGCGGGATAGGGGAAACGTTTTCTCGACTCCCTTACATGTCTTGTACATGTGAAGTGTTGACAATAAAGCTGACTTTGACTTTGACTTTGACTTTGAGACAGACACAAACCCAATGACAATTCACATTGTCAACAAGAGTATTAGTTTTATTTTCCATCAGTGCAGTTACAGCTTTCACTTTCACTTTGTCTTCATGTAGTCATTTGTTGTTGGTGTGTAGATCATTTCCTTGAAATCACCCCCACTTGTTGCAAATAGTAAAACCAACTGTGCAGAGATGTACTCTGCTGCCTAACTTGAATATCAGAGAATATGGTTTCAACAAATCCCAAGATGATTTAGACAAAATGCTTTACATAATATATCACACCATGGAAGTGTTTTATTGCTAAATATATTTTTTTGATGTGCAGAATTACACTTTAGTGTTACATTTGTTAAAGGAATCATTGGATCATATTTAACATGTAGGTCGATATACACACAGCACCCTTGAGCACACAAGTGCATTAGGATAATATAACTTATCTTCAGCAACATGTGCACACAATTTCTCTCTTCTTGGTGGGCTTCACACGTTTCTTCTGTTCATATGGTTTCCCTAGGAAAGAGATGCAGACAAGCCATTTAACCAGATTTGGAAATAAAATGTATGTTTCAGTAATAGGATAACAAGTTTAAAATGTGTACTGTAAGGAGGTATTTGTACAATCGTTAGCCTCATAGCATAATTGCCCAAGTCATATTTTAATGTTTTTGGAAAACAAGAAAAAACTCTATTTTTAGAAATCACATTGTTATTTTGTATTGATATTATAACAGTACATTTAGCCAGATGTGTGAACAAGTATGCAAAAAGAAAAAGATCCATCATCAATTTCCTAACACAATAAAAGTGACTTAGGCAGGATATGCCATGACTTAGGCATTTTTTCTCTTACATATAAATGCAAACATAATATAACAGGAAGTTGTTTTACTCTCCTAAATATAACCAAGATGTGTAACTTGTCAACCCTAACCAAGTTGTTTCTTCATGTCTAACCTTAACCACTGTTTTCCCTTTCCACCCTTAATCGAAGTTCCACTCAGGTGTTGTGCACACTCATTTTCTCACTGTCTATTGATAAGGGAGGTTGTCATAGTACTGGTGGGCCACTCTAGGTAGTACTGGTTTCATTGCCTGCAAGTCATTGAATTTCCTGAGAGTAATTGGCAATTGGGCAGGAGAGAGTGGGACCCAGTGGAAGGGTTCTTCGGGGTTGTTGATTCGCTGAGGCAGGTCCTCCCATTCAGACTAAAAATCCAACTTGACAGTTATGTTGAAATAGATATGAAAAAGACTACTTTCATGTTTTAAAGTATAAATATATATTTGTAAGATGAACGTACTGTATCTGATTATTTCAGGGCACAATAGTAACACGAGGACACAAGCTATAAACCAATGACAACTCATTCTCAGTCGTTTTGTTTTACACCAATATGCTATTTTTATTGCAAAGTTATAAGACAGAGAGATCACAACAGACTATATTGAATATTGGCAATGTTACAGTTAATCTATGCTTTGCCATAATATAACATTTTCTGGAAGATTCTGTGACAGATTCTGTGACATATTACGCTATAACTATTTTCCCTCCAAAGCAACAGTTCAGTCCTGAGTGTGAAGGAGCTCTTCCTCCTCCTCGGGGGGATTCGTCTGGGACTTTCCATCAGGACGATCACGCATTGTCTTGACCCTGCAGACATCTTCGGGAAATGAATCATGTAAGAGATGTTAGTGACAATCCTCAATTGGATCCCAATCATTTGTTTTCATTCATTATCTAAAAATAAATAAATAACATATTTTGATCATATGAAAATAATTCCACTTAAATTATTTAACTAACTCCAACCTACCCCAAAAGGTTTCAGTGTAGCTTTACATATTTCAAACAGTTTGGTTTGAGTTGTAAATAATGGAAAGTTACATAATAAATTTGTTACACAATTAAAATACCCTGAAATGTTCTCAAAAGCATATGGTCAGGTAATTAGGCATACAGTACCATACAGGAACAAATATTACACATGACAATGTTTCATACTATGTTTACATGAAATCTGTAAATCTTTTAAAACATTTGTAGCTTATTAAAATGGATGATTATCCAAATAGAACCTACATGCAAGCCTAGTCCAGATCCAACATGCAACTCCTCTGAAGAGCAGTGTTGTGGAGGGGCACCTACACAGCCGGGGTGAACACTGACAGAACATCTACAGGGGAAAGGAAATCCATTGTTTATTCAATAGTGAAACGTAACCACAGCTTTTATTGTAACAATATATGTATAAATGAATATTGGTAATGTAACATACAATGAAAACAGCATATTGGTGTCAAAAAACAACTGAGAATGAGTAGAATTACATTTGTAAAAGTGGGTTTGATGAAATGTAACATTCCCTGACTGGTTTCTCCTGAGTTGACATTGTCTATTCACATGCCATGACGCACCATGCAAACATGGTAACGACGTTTCAGGCATTGGGCCCTGTCCAATAAATATCAACTGTAACAAATCTGTTTTAAAAGACAAGAAGAACCTACGATGGTAGCAAGTGTGTTTCTCATACAACCATGTATGTTCATAACCAAGGTGGAACACCAGACAGGGATCCAAGGTGAAATAATGTGCTGAAGAAAAAGATATCACACTGGTTACAAAACAATGCCTCAAATTGTGAAATGTGCAGCCTTTGTGAAACATTAACTGTATGAGCTTGTCATAGTTCATTTTTAGGAAAAGCCCTAGTGGCATAGAACATGTATTAATAAAAAATGGAAAATATGCAATATGAAAATGGGTTTGGTTGAAATGTGTCCAAAAGGACAATAAAGCCTTAGCATCTCACCCATGCACACATCATAACTCTGAAGCTCTTTAGACTCCATGATGACATGGTCTGGCGGGAACCAAAAATATTCCTTTACACTTCTGCAAAATGATGCTAACTGTACAATGTGCACATTCTGTAAAACACTGATGTACGTATGTGTGGTACAGTCAACTATTTTCGTTTGTATAATGCAATTTAAAGCCATATTTTATCAGTGTCAACAAATTAAAAAAGACACGGTTTGGTCATAACACATTATAATGATAAGACATTGAATACAATTAAGAAACAATTTAAAATCATCAACCTCAGGATGCCTGTTCAGCTTCTTCAAAACTTCCTTGACAGCTTCTTCATTCTGGCGACACTTCAGTAGCCCTTTACTACTTTCATGGAACAGACAGTCCACTGTGAGGATGACATCACTACTGGTCACATGTCTGCTGATGTCAGGTACAGTGTACTCTGGGTTGAAGGTGTGATGCAACATCACCAGGATGACTGGTGTGCCAGCTGATGAGAAAGTAGCAAAGTCAACATTGAAACACTACTGAAAATATAAAATATTGTACTTTTTCATAAAATATATGTTGTCAAATTGCATAGATGTTTAAAATGACACAAATCGAGGTAACATATATCGCAGTTCTAAACACTAAAACGATATATATCCTAACTAGTCAAATAAATTACAAAAAATAGTCTTGACTGCTTACCTGGGATTTTAAGCATGGCTTCCTGAACATCCGTCCCAGCTCGTGAAATGATCGGACAGAAAGCCAGGATGAAATCACAATCTAATGAATTCACCTGCACAAGGCGTTGCTCAATAAGACGCTGGATAAACTGTGTTTGAAAATCGTGGGTGTTCCCCGTCACGACAGAGAGGAATGTCTTCATGTGCTTTTCCACAGAAATGCAGGAACTCTCTGTGGTAAAATGAAGAGGAAGTGATGTCACACTCCTCAGCTCACGCAAAACGTTTTACTTTCCAGTGGTCATCAAACTATGGGGCGCAAAACATAGAGAGGGCACCAAGGGTATAGCGAGGGGAGGGTGCTACAGTGACAGAAACTCATTTTCTGAATAGTGGCCACATGTCGATCGGCTTAAGTTTTGTGGGCTAAGCAACATTCAGTCGCGGTTTACCATAATACCCAGTATGGCATACCATACACGTATAGATGTCATCACACAAGGGTTAATACCCTGTATGGCATACACGTATAGATGTCCTCACACGAGGTTAATACCCTGTATGGCATACACGTATACATGTCATCACACAAGGGTTAATACCCTGTATGGCATACACGTATAGATGTCATCACACAAGGGTTAATACCCTGTATGGCATACACGTATACATGTCATCACACAAGGGTTAATACCCTGTATGGCATACACGTATAGATGTCATCACACAAGGGTTAATACCCTGTATGGCATACACGTATACATGTCATCACACAAGGGTTAATACCCTGTATGGCATACACGTATAGATGTCATCACACAAGGCGCCACAGAAAAGCTTCATGTGGGAGAAGTTTAGTTGTACTAGACATCATGAGGACTGTGTTGTAATTCTTTTCAGGTAATTATAAATGATTTGCTCAAGGGTACTCTATAATCATTGTTTTACAGTAAACATAGTAGTAATTTGATGTTCTATACAAGGAGTAATTACCTTTGGATGGTGCGCCCTGGACATCCTGCAAGAGAGATACAAGTGAAGAGGTATGGGTATTGGGATGCACAGCATGACTTGCATCTACAGTTTTTGTTAAGTGTATTCTAGACAGTTATTTTGTATATATTGCTATGTTTAGTTTCTACACAGGATCTCAAAGAGTTCTCTAGGAATCAAATTATAGGGATGAGACTACCTCAGGTTGGCAATTTTTCATAATCTCAGAAACAGCTTTGTTGTTTTGAGAACATTTCAGGAGTCCTCCTTTGGCCTCGTGGAACAGACAGTCCACGGTGAGAAAGACATCACTGTGGGTCACATGTCTTCTGCTGTCTGGTACAGTGTAGTCTGGGTCAAAGTTGTGATGTAGCACCACCAGGATGGCTGGTTTACCAGCTGAGGGAGGGTGAGAGATGGAGTGTGTGTGTGTATGAGGGAGAGAGAGCAAGAGAGAGAGAGAGAGAGAGAGAGAGAGAGAGAGAGAGAGAGAGAGAGAGAGACAGAGAGAGAGAGAGAGAGAGAGAGAGAGAGAGATAGATAGATAGAGAGAGAAAAAGAGAGAAAAAGAGAGAGATAGATAGAGAGAAAGGAGAACACATCAAACAAACACAGCAACATTTTGTAATACAGATGTGTCCATATCACGTTCAATATCAATAATATGAAATGAAGGCACTGTGCTTATTAGACACATAATAAGCATTTTGAAGTTTAACGTAGGCTGTGTTACAGCACAATGTTTGGTGGGTTCCCCCCAGGAACTTCTCTTCAGAAAATGTCAATGTAATTGTGCCCTCCAAAGTTTATACCATTTCCGCCCCTGCCTTCAATAAATCACAGTCATTTGGTTCTTTATCTTATCCTCATATAACTTAGAAAGACAAGATTTCTCACATGGAATCTTCAACATTAGGGCTTCAATATCGGTCCCCAATCGAGAAACTACTGGACAGAAAACCAGGTTGAAATCCCCCTGCTCCTGTGAGCGAACTTTAGTCAAGCCTTTTTTGGTTAGGAGGCTGTTCAACATCATGTCTGCCCCTCCAACGTCCTGGAACACCAATGGGAAGAATCTCCTGGATCTGCCCATTTTGGCTCTGCAATAAATACAGAAACATCGCATTTCAATGGTGAAAGGTCAAACAGATGTATGTGTGACACAGATTTAAAAGTACAATTAATCAAATGAATAAGCTCTCATTTCAGAGAATGAATAAATATGTGGGCCTTTTCACGAATCGAGTTGAAATGGGGTCTGAAACTGTTTTAAAAAAACTATTTTTGTTGTTGATTTCTTTAAATAAAGTCATAATGAAACTGAAAGAAAATGCTATTTGCCCACCTCAGTTCAAATACTATCAGCTCAGGTACTATTTTCATTAACAGTAGTGACAGTGTTGCAGAACTTTGCAAAACAGGCCGGGTTGTGATAAATAACAGGGTTGAGCAAAGAATACACTTTTAAACCCTTTTATGTCCGGCATGCAAACCATCCAAACACCGTGGCACATGTTTAAAAAGGCCGCAGGCCGACTTTCTGTTATGAATACAAGGTCAAACTGAGAGAAAAAACATTTTGTAGCTGACTTTCAGCATGACTGGCATTTACTATTTATTGGAGGCCTACTGGCCTATTAGGAAGAGCAGCCTAGAAAACTTAAAGGACACAAAAAGCATGTAGGGCCTAAGTATGGACTATATTCTAGGCTATTCAGCAATTCATTTGAACGGATGTTTTGCTTTGCTAGCTAGTTCACTGAGGCTATATCATATTATTTTGGTCGGATGGCATTAAAATGTTCACTACCTAGCATTTTCAACTTTTTACTGCAAATTTGCAAAAATTACCTGAAGTCAAAGATAAAGGCTGACGATCGATCCCGTAGTGTAATTACCCCGCTGATGTTTCTTGCAAGTGGACTAACTTCATCGCCTAAATGAAAGTGAAAGTTACGTTATAAGACAGAAAAATATTACGCCACCAAATAGAATTTAATTTATAAATGGAATGGGTGAACAACATATCAGCGCTCCCTGGTGGTCTAGTGGTTAGGATTCGGCGCTCTCACCGCCGCGGCCCGGGTTCGATTCCCGGTCAGGGAACACATTTTTGTAACTGTGTATTTTTCACCCAATCAAACTTGTCTAGCGTCGTGAAAATGTTTTTATTAAATAATAAATTAGCTTGCAAAATAAAAGAGTTTGATCATAAAACAGACATATTGAATGTCGTACCCTCTTTACTAGCTGAATGTAAACAGTTTAAAAGAGCTACACAAAATTCCCTCCTGTGGAAACCAACTGCTCGCCCATCCGATTCGATCTGGAACTGAGTCTGTACCTGCTTATCTGCTTAAAGCCCATATAGCAGGTTAACCACCACTGTCGATGAATGGGTACATAAAGCACTCAAGATATGTATATTATTCAAGAAATCTCAAAATGGTGTCTCTAAATGGTGTTTAAGACCAGTTTTGTACGTTTTTTTTGTTAGCATTAGCATATTAGCGCAATTCGGCGATGACGTCACGTTGGGGAGTCGTGGAGGAGAGTAGCCTCAGTCTAGTACTAGAACTATGGCAATTGACAGGGATGAGGAAGAGGTGGCAATAACCACTAAAATGTACGATGGCCCGCAGCCGTATAATATCGAACCAAATAGACGAGAGAGGTCAAATGAGGAATTGCCTAGACCTGATGGCCGCCAAAGCCAATTAAATGGATGGTCCGAGGAGAATGAGTGTAGAGTTGGTGAAGTGTCCTGCTGAGTTAGCAACGGCAACGCAGCAAGGAGCGCTGGAGCTTGTCTACGGACAGCAGTGCATATAATAACGACACATTGTTTTACTGTCAGTGAATAGCACCGAGTGAAAGTCAACGTTTCTTTATATCTACAGTAGTGACAGTTATCATGTCGTTAGTTCAGATAAGTAGCTCTTATCTAGATCTAGAAGGCATCATGCTAGCTATGGGCTAATTTACTAGTGCCACCTGTGAAATTCTCCCCCCCCAAGTCAATCCCTAATTAAATCTTTTCCCCGACGTTGTAAACACATTTCCGATTAGATATTCCACGTTTTGAGTTCCGTAATAGTCACGTTCTATCGGGAAAGGGGAAACTAAATCAATAAACTAAATCAAACACACACAGTTATGAAAGCCGTTTGATGATCACTCGTGATCCAAACACTAGCCATGGCGCGCTATCTAGCTAGATATGACTAGCTTTTGGACATAGCTACTTAAAAACAATTTTGTTTTGGTTCATATTCATGAGTCACGAAATGTGCTTTTCTAATGTCATCGTATCTTAAAAGCTCCGTGTACCCCGTCCACACTACTACGCGTATACCCGGCGTTTTCAAATGTCTCCGGCTAGGGGAGCGTATTGGAAAAGCTCCGTTTTCAGTGTCCGAATTCTCCGTATTAGTGTGACGGGAAGTGCAAACGGAGACATATGTATGCGTTTCTAAATTTACCCGGGTTAGTGTGGACGGGGCCTCAGACTTTTCTAATGTCACACTGATTATGACTGTAGTTGGGGGTTCATGTTATGGGGCTAGCTAACGTGCTCTGCAGCTTGTAAACATTAGCCTGAGGCTTACCGTTGCCAGCTCTCGCTTGCGGCGGGCGGCACCGAGCTTTTCAGTGCTTCTCGGTCTCGGGCCAGGGCAGACAGAGAGTTTGTCACCCCCCCACAAACACAGTAGTTTACAATTTTTCCTACCTATACATATGTCTATCTAGCTTTATCTCTATATCTATATATGTAGGCTAGTACTAGTAGCTATTTATTTATCTAGTGCTAGCTAGCTATGCTATGCTATCTGGCTGTCTGTCTATCTATTTCTCTCTCTATATATATATCTATCTATGCTATCTATATATCTATCTCTTGATCTTTATATCTATGCTAATTATATATTCTATCTATGTATTTATCTATAAACTATCTACTGCTGAACACTCTTTCGTTAATCTCTCTCGTTGATTTCAATGGGGCTTTGGTCTATCGTCTCCCCAACGTGACGTCATGCAATGCATTGTGGGGGAAAGAAGAATCATTGCAAAAAAGTACCTACTTTTTAGTATTATATTACGTTTTGTGACACCCAACAACATCAAATACAATAGATAACAGTTAAAATGTTTATAACCAACATGTAAATAGCGCAAATTCGTTGGAAAAATCAACCTGCTATATGGGCTTTAAAGTCGATTGATCTTTAAAAATGTTAGTGCAGCTTGCAAATCCTTTACAAATCCTTGCCGCTAGATGGCACTCTATACAAGTTACAAATTAAAGGACATTAACAATATTATGGAGTCTGATGTTTTTGAGGCATCAACTTCAACCCAACGCAATTGTCATATTTCATCCTCCATAAAAAGCTATGTGATCACAGTCCTGAGACACGTGCTTCATTGTAAAACCATTCACACATACATGGGAAGAAATAAAGATTGTCTGATTCATGCAGGTAGAGGGCGAGAGAGATCAAGAGAAAGAGAATATGCAAAGAGAAGAGAGAGAGAGTGACAGAGAAGTGGAACAGAGGACGAGAGAGAGAAGAGAGACAAAGAGAGAGAGGGAAGAGAGAGGGGGAGAGAGGAAAGGACAAAAGCCTACAAGACAGAGATAATGTGTGCCAGTAGAACCTTGGTCCCTGACCACTCCAAGGTGGAAAGAGACAAAGAGAGAGTGAGAGACACACACACGCTGCCAGAGACAGCCATCCAGCCTGCTGATTGGACAGTGCAGGGTTTAACCAGTTCCTGACTGGCTATGTATCTTGGCAGTTATTTTGACAGCACTATCGCTGAGAGGAGGAGATAAGCCGTCTGAGGAATCGCCATGGCGCCGCTGTGTCCCTCCCCCAGCCCACTCAGACGACCAAGCCCCCCGACTGGAGCAAAGCATTGTGGGGGTTCTTGGTGGAGAGCGGGGTTTGTGTTGGCAGAAGCCCCGGATCTCTGGGAAGCATCGAGCTATCCCTTCAAGATCCCCAGCTAGCTCCTGTCCCTGTCTGACTGACAGACTGCCAGTACCCAGGGGACAGTGGACCAATCTGGGGTCTGCAGAACCCTGGGAATCCCTTGGAGGGAGTAACTGATGCAAGATGAGAGAGAGGAAGAAAATACTTAATAAATGTTGTATAGAATTTAAATACGTTTATTTGTCACCTATTTATTTCAAATGTGTCGGGTTTAGTGTGGACATAGTAGTCTTATAATGTTCCTATAGGTGTCATCTAAGCGCACAAGACAAACAGACAAACAAACGCACTGACAGACAACAGACAGAAAGACCAGTTAGTACAGTAAGCAACCCTATAAGCAAACAACCCGCACAAAAACAAGGCATGGATGAGCTCCTGTAAACTTTTGACTCTTTGCTGAGTAATGTTTTCAAGATGTGACTTTGTACAGTCCCGTCCAACAGTCAGGGCCTGTCAGTAGCTCTGGCTCCCTGGTACGCAGTCTGTCTGTCTGTCTTCCCACTAGGTCATAACAGCAGTATACAGCTAGCCCGGCCACATACTCTGATATTAGAATTTTTACGGTACAGTCCCACTTGGGCCCACAAACAGCTTGGTACCATTACAGAGGCAGCGTTTTAGGATTATTGCTACGAGGCAATAGAGTATGAGATCAAAGCACTGCACACACGCGCACACACACACATAAACGTGCGCACACACACACATGCAGGGAGGGATTTATGTACTGTAGCAGGAGAGGAGCAGGGTTGAGTCAGGGAAAACAGGAGGACAAAAGGGCAGATGAAGCATCTATGTGTGTGTATCTGCGTGTGTGTGTGTGTTTGATGAATATTCTTTAATCATCTTCAATACAAAGGATTGATAGAGCCTATGAATAACATAAAACTATATTATGTGCTTGGGTTTTTATTATCACGTTATCAAATGTCCTCAATACAAGAACAAGAGAGAGAGAGAGAAACAGAGATCGAGAGAGAGAGAGAGAGAGAGAAAGAGAAAGAAAGAAACAGAGAGAGGGAGTGAGAAAGAGAGAGAAGGTGGAAAAGAGAAGAGGAAAGGAAAAAACTTTAGAGGACGAAATAGTAGAAGATAAAAAGAGGATAGTTAAAAAGGAAGAGACGTAGTTCAACTCTCTAGATCCTCATAGTACAGTCGGGCCAGACAGTGTTAAATGACCCCATGTCTTCTTATGGCTTCTGAAGATGATATCCACAGTCCACACCAAGGTCTGAGACCGGCAAGGCTGACATGTTAACCTTGGAAGAGTTTTCAAATAATTTTGCTCAGACGTCCCCTCCTCACAGTTTAGACTACAGACACAGATAACTTCAAGCACATGGCAGTGAGAGGTCAAATTCTGTAAAGAAAAACGGCACAAGAATATATCACACATAACTTGACTGATGCAATATTGTAGGCCAATTTATTGTAACATTGAGTCATGTAAATTGCTGTGAAACGTTGTTGTAATATGTTTTACACTCAGCAGATAATTACAGCTCCCAGAAATGTGCACTGACTTCATTAAATCTCTCATAGGTGTATGCATTTTCCGTTATTTAAAATGATTCATATTAAAACTAACAAACTAAGGTGATCAATTATAAGACTGCTTATTATTGACAATGTGTTGCCAGACGCAACCCCCTACAACAGACTAGTAATTCTAAACTAGTACATAGTTAGAATTTGTGTAGAGTGGCCACTTAGCAATATCAACAGCCAGATGGGACTGATTCCTATACGCAGTGTTGAAGAGGCTGAGAGAGGGGGAGAGAGTCAAAGAGAAAGACAGGGAGGGAGAGAGGGTAAAATAAGGGCATGGGTGGTAAGAGGAGTGGGAGAACCCTAGGAGGAGAGGCACTTCCAGACAGACCCAGGTAACAGGACCGCTGAAGAAGAGGGAAGTCAAACTCTGGGTGAGCTGGATGAGGTGGTCTCCTCTGGTGAGCCGTTGTGGTTACTGACACCAGGATCCTCCCTTACGGATCTGTGGTGGTCTGTGGTGCTTCTTTGGAGGTCTGCTGTTATCCGCAGTGGTATGTAGTTGTCTGTGGTGGTCTCTGGGAGTCTGAAGTGGTCATGTCAAAATACATTTGTCTAGAGAGACCTGTTTGGTTAAAAAGCACATACATACACACACATACAGACACACACACGCATTATCTCTTTCAAGTACACACAAGCAACCCTACTGTAACCCATCCAATAACACAACACCTAGTGTCAATCTACCAATCAGTTAAAGCCCTATAGCCTGTGAACTTTGACCTAGGAACTAAGCAGATGTCGAAAGGTTATCAATGCAAGGTTACAGTGCATCACAGTAAGATGGCTTTCCAGAGTAGACAGGTGAGAGAGACATAAGTACAGGTATTAGTATATTAAGAGCATGTATTTAAAGTGCCTGAATGGACATGGAATCAGGCATGTATGTATGTACAGTATATACTGAAGACCCACATGATACCTGTTGTTTGCCTTTGCAGACTCTCTCTCTCTCTCTCTCCCCTGCTCTCTCTTTCCCCTACGCTCTCGTTCTCTCTCTCCCCCCTACTCTCTCTTTCTCTCTCTCTCCCCTACTCTTTCTCTCTCTCTCTCTCTCTCTCTCTCCCCTACTCTCTCTCTGTCTCTGGGTGTTGCCTGTCACAAGATCATGATGTAGGAACACAGTTTACTCTTCTTATCAATAAGTGTTGTAACAAGAAGGGCAACACAGAGGCTGACCCCACTACTCACACACATACACACACAAAGACACTTACACACACTATATGTACAAATATAGTACACACAAACAAAAAGAAACAAATGAATACACCCACACAGATACTTTTATGACACTGTCTTCAGAGTTTATGGAGGCATTCAAGTTTTCTATACTCAGCAGCCAGTCACTAAATCCCAGCCATGCATTCCTGTACAGAATATGAATTATCACTGAGGGGTCAGTATAAACGAGGGTGCAATAAGTCATCTTTTCATGCAACATAAAGGCAATGTTCCTCCATGAGGTTCGATGTATGGTCAAGATTTAAAGGTAACATGAGTGTATTCTTATTGTGTCTGAATGCTTACATGTGTATGTCTGTCAACTTGGGTATGTGATTGTGTACTTTATATATGTCTGTGTGTGGTGTGTGTGTGTCTGTGTATCTGTGTGTACTGTGTGTGTGGTGTGTGTATCTGTGTGTACTGTGTGTGTGTGTGTGTGTATACTCCTCCTCCACACTAAGGCTAGTCCTGCTTCGAGCCACATCACTCCATCATCCCAGATATGGCCTCAGGCTAGATAGCAGGGCTGCAGGCGCACAAGACGTTATGTCCACTCTGTCATGTTTACTTACAATGATAAGCTATGATGGATCCCCCACCAGCGATAGACGCCCCAGCAACAAACACACACCACACACACACACACACAGCATATTGAAAATCCCCACAATTTTAAACCACTCTAACATAAAGCACCAAACATATACACCAAACACTAAACATGTCTTGTATTGGGGCATGAACACATTCCTTTCATCTAGAGACATAAGACACACACGCGTACACACACACACACACCCACACACGCAGCAGATTCAGACTGGCTTCGCTCTGCAAACACAGTCCTTACGGTTTGATGTTGTGTGATCTGTGATCGTTTGGGCAGCCTGCGTAGTGTTTCCACTGTGTCAGTTTACTTTACTGTGGCGTGAGGCCATGCGGGGATCAGAGCACAGACGGCTCGCTCCAACTATCCTGGACCAATTAAAAAGACTGATGAGGCCCCTGCTTATCAAATCATCCAGGGTGGGGGCCAGGGAGGTGGGGGCCAGGGAGGTGGGGGCCAGGGAGGTGGGGGGTTGAGGAGGTAGGAGACATACTTATGAGTGTGAGGTGAACTGTGTTGGTAATTGGTCCAATCCAGGCAGTAAGACAGTAACGCATGCAAACGCACACTGAAACAGATACATATGCAAACACACACTCACAGCAACTCACGCAGACACACACATATTCAAATACACTGCTCCTCTCGTTCACCCCTCCCATCCTCCCCTGTCCGCTCTCCTTTGGTTTCCTCCCTTCTTTCTCTCCCTTTTTTCTCCAGTTATTTACACCCAAGGACGCGTCAGACGCTGAGGAGAGCGAGGGAGTGAGCGGCTGACAAAGAGAGTGAGAGAGAAGTAAAGGGAGAGGTGAAGGGAGGGAAGAAAACGAGCGTCTCCCAGACACTGCTCATCCGCCCATCCTTCTCTTTCATGACCCCTTCCTCTCTCTCCTTTTGCCTGCTTTTTCAAGGTCATACTTCTTTTCCTACTCCCTGCTGGACAGAGAGAGGTCAGATAGAGAGAAGAAGAGATAGAGAGAGAGAGGGAGAGAGATACAGGATAGAGGGAGAGGGGGAGATAGATGGGAAGAGAGAGAGACAGGAAGGAGGAGAGCAAGAGAAAGAGAGAGAGAGGGAGAGAGAGAGAGAGAGAGAGAGAGAGAGTAGGGAGAGAGAGAGAGAGAGAGAGAGAGAGGGAGAGCCAGCTAAACCGTTACAAATCTTTCTGCTTATCAGGAACAACACACTGATAACCGAGTCTCCGCTCCCCCAACCCACCAGATTCATCTCCCAAAACATCTCACACACCCGGAGAAAGATCTAGAAATATGGAGCTGGGAAGGAGGGATTGATGTTGCAGTCTTAGATCCACTGGTGCGAGAGGAGGGAGTGTGACCATGGAGAGGTAGACACACTGTGGCCTTTGTCAGAGCAGGAAGGGCGTGTTCTGCTTCATTGGATGTGACAGTGATTTCTGAGATAATAACTGTCAAGATTTACGTACATTGGGTTTAAGGAAATGCAAGACTGCGTGTGTGTGTGTGTGTTTTGAGGGACAAATAACACCTGCAAGTAATGATGTGAAACTTGCCACCTGTATACCATCTCATCTCCTCTAACAACAAGTAGCTGTTGTCACCCCATCTGACACACACACAAACACATACACACACATACATACAAACACGTACACAGTATTGTGTAATAGTACGTTAGCCAGGGATAAGTGTCTCCACAACCCGAACCCAGCCTCTAGCAATTTAGATCCCCACTGAATGAATGTACCCTCTGGGTGAAGCGGGGCCCAGCTCCATCTTTTATGGAGATACATGGGCTGAACCCTGACAGGATAAGCCCAGCCACTTTACTATCACACTAAATGATGACCTGTTTAATACTTATTACACTGCCAGTTATGTAATAAAGGCTCATATTTATCATGTGGTGTTGTAACTGTGGCTCGTGCGATTCCTGATTGCAGGGTGGAGAGTTTGAACTCCGAGGATCAGTTTAGAGGTGAAGAGGGCTTCTCTGTGACATTTAGTTCTGTTCAACACAGTTTTGAAATAAAGTTCAGTAAAGTTCCATGAAGTGAAATAAAGTTCGATAAAGGTCAACTGTCACATCATGCAAGGAGTATCTTTTGCACAGGATGGCTGAATGTAACAGTGACAAGCATCAGAGACGAGATGTGAAGCTGACCATAGATAATTCAATAAACATCTTCTATTTTGGATTACCATTCATATACTTTCTATTTGGATAAATTATGATTACCGCATAATAAACAGACAAAAACAGACACTTACAGAGAAAGACAATAACATATGAAAGAAATAATGGAATGGTTCTGGCTACCTATATTGTGTGTGTGTGTTTGTGCAGATACATGGATGTGTGTTTGTGTGCATGCCTGTCAGGATGAATGAGTTTGTCAATGAGTGTGTGTGGACATGCAAAACACACTTTCTTCTGCGTGTGCCTCGGCGTGTGCGTATGTGTTTGAGCGGTGGACGTGCAAGGTTGGCGGGTCACCACGGGCCCAGCCCCAGGTTCCCACAGCCTGGCGGAGGCCGTCTCTGAGGTGCTATCAGCCTCCGTCTCCGGCCCCCCCGGACCTCCAGCCCCTGACGTCAGCCTGGCCTGATAAGGGGCTCCGCCATGAGAGGGGAGTGGAGGAGAGGAGAGGAGAAGGGGAGCAGGGATGAGGGAGAGAAGTGTGTGTGTGTGTGTATGTGTGTGTGTGTGTGTGTGTTACACTAACAGAGCCAGCCCTGGATAAGGACACAGACAGATAAGAGAAGAGTGTGGAGCCCTATTGTTTCCACTGATCCTTCTGCGGCTTCAACTTCTCTTTCTTTCGTTCTTTCTACTTCTTTCTTTCTTGATCTCTCTCTTTCTTTTTCTCTCCCTCTCTTTCTATCTCTATCTCTCTTTTTCTTTCTCTTGCTTTTGCTTTTTTCTGTCTCCCTCTTTCCTCCATCCCTCTATCTCCTTTCTTCCCCTTTTCAACCTCTGTCCCCCATTTTCTCTATCTTTCTCTCTTTACCTCTCTTTCTTCTCTGTCTCCATTTATTTCCCATGTTTCCCCCTCTCTCTTTCGACTCTTCCCTTCTCTCTCTCTTACTTTCCCTTGGCTCCTTTCTCTATCACCCTTTATTCCACCTCTCTCAGTTTTTTTGTCTTTCTCTCTCTCTCTCTTACTCTCTCTTATTGTAGTTGCGCGTCCCCGGCTGTCTCTGGATTGAGGCTTCCTGCTCTCCAATGTCTTCCTGCTCCTGTTGTTGCTGTCTTTCACCATGATGTGTTGAGGGGTATATGGTAGACTCAGAGTATATGGTAAGACGATACCGAATTTTCCTAGAAGTCCTTAAATAAATAAATCCTTAATTGTTGTTTCTTCTTCTGTCCTCCCCTCTCTCCTTCTCTCTCTCTCTGTCTCTCCTCTCTCTCTGTCTCCTCTCTCTCTGCCTCCTCTCTCTCTCCTATGCTCTCTCTCTCTGCCCCTGTAGACTCATGCTAGTCTCTAACCTCAGCCTGCTCTACCCTCCTGTCTTGGTGAACCCTGGTTGACCCACCGCTACCCTCTCGATGACACCACAATCGATTGTTTTGAGGATTCCACTTCACCTCCACCTGACCCAAATTACCCCTACCTTGGCACTCTCTGTAACCTCACTTTACAAACACACACATGCACACATGCACACTCACAAACACATGGATACACACACACCTCCCCACTGCCAACCACATCGTGTCGCCACTGAGCATCATCATTATCCTGTTATCAGCTATGTGAGTGTGAGAGTGTGTGTGCGGGACCAAGTGTGTGTGTACGATCTTGTGCATGTGTGTGCGAACGTGAGTGTGCGTGTGTGTGTTTGTGTAGTGTTTGCTTTCTAGGCCCAGGCTAGCGGACTTTGGCCATGGCTTATCATTGGGAGAGGTCCTGGGATCCCTGAGTTTCCAACACTAAAAATACACCACTTAATGAAGCCTACACACATATACACCTACGTAACTTACTACAGAGGATCATGAACAATCATATGGTAGGTTAAGGGAGAAGGAGCAGAAGCAGGCTGTCAATCAGATGAGTCAGATTTTCTATTGGTCTGTCTGTGAACCCTGAGGATCACATGACAGGTTGAGAGGTTGTATTACAGTCAGGTGATGAGGAAGTACCCCTACCAGAGCAAACCTATCAGGTCAATTTAATTTAGTACAAACAGATATGGCAATTTGAAATACAAGGAGTTGCCATGCGTTAATGTGCTGTTAATTATTAATAATACTCTTACAAATCATATGTTTATAAATAAGTGTTTGTAATATAACACTAAATAATTGATGTTAATAATGGGGCGCTGAACATTTATTTACTTTTCTCTTCGGAGTGTGACTGAACCTACAGCTTGAGTACTTAGTTAATTATTTAGTCTAAGTCAAACTTCTAGCTAAAGAAGTTTGTGTGTGAGTGTGTGTGTGTGTGTGTGTGTGTGTGTGTGTGTGTGTGTGTGTGTGTGTGTGTGTGTGTGTGTGTGTGTGCGTGTGTGTGTGTGTGTGTGTGTGTGTGCGTGTGTGTGTGTGTGTGTGTGTGTGTGTGTGTGTGTGTGTGTGTGCGTGCGTGTGTGTGTGCGCTCGTGTGTGTGTGTGTGAGCCGCTGAAGCCCAGGTGTCTTGGTGAGACGTTAGTCTCCACAGCCTGACCTTACCTGGTCAAACAGACCTCCTCCACAAACATAGATAGCTTGGCATAACATGCACACATACACACACACAGTCATTGGACAAAAACACACACTTTGTGATGGTCCAACCCAAAGGTTCCCATTTCACAGAGATTCATAAAAATGATTTTATATAAAAATCCATGTAGTTGAGCAGACACTTTTATACAAAGCAAGAAGCAGGGAGGGATTTGAACCTACAACCTTTCGAGCTCCTGAAATGCTCTACTACTGAACTACACTTATCAACGTGTGTGTGTGTGTGTGTGTGTGTGATGAAGATAGGGAGGATGATGAAGAGGTAGACCTAGTGCAAGACATCAGTATTAGTGCTGACTGAGCTCAGGTTGCAAGAGTCAGGTCTGGAGGACAGCTGACACATGTTGCTGCAGACAGACCTGCTGTCAGCACACTAACATTGATCTGCTCTGATAACTACCTGTTCAGATAAGCATGGAGAATGTCTGTGAGTGAACAACAAACATTAACCCCCCAGACACACACACACATACACACACAGCACACAACACACTGGCACTGTGATCTGCCATTGATTGGCTTTGTTTCTTAATTATGTTCAATGCTGACACACACACACACACCCCCACTCAACACACACACATACACCCACAAAAGGAAAAAAAACATGAGGTTCATGATGGTGATTAAGTAGCATCTGATGATGATAATGAGGATGATAATCAGGGGCGTCAAAGTGGGGGGAGAAGTAAGACAGACTACTCATGGCCCTGATGAGTGGAGGGCCCTTAAAACGCTGTGTTGAATGAAAAAGCAGAGTTGTAATCTCTTCATGGGGCCCAAAATTCTTAACGGCGCCTCTGATGATGATGATGATGATGAAGAAAAAGCTGATGATTGCGTGTGAGTGTGTGTGTGTGTGTGTGTGAGTGAGTGTGTGTCTGTGGGTGGCAGTCCCAGTTCTGTTTCTTCCTGCTCCCTCATTTGAAGACTTCTTCCTGGAGCCAGTAGTTCTAGTGGGGGTCCATCTGTATGTGTGTGTGTGTGTGTTTGTCGGTGTGTCCAAAGGAAGAGGGGCCACAGTGGGCCACTGACCCCTGATACAGGGTCTCAGCCCCAGCCAAGACGGGGACAGCTTTCCTGGTGCCTTGTCTGGCTGGAAACACACACGCACACAAACACAAATATACACACACACACAAATCCTTCAAGTGTCCACATCCAGTTGTCAAAGAGGATTCCAAAAATATGCAACCTGAACACATGAGCACACACACTCTCTCTCTTCGTCTTTGACACACACACACACACACAAACACACATACCTTCAAACTGGTCCCAACACCCGATCTCATCCTCCACCTCACACTGTCCCCCCCACACATGGACATTCCTATCTGCTACCTCACCCAACACCTCATTCATACACACTGACAGCCCCACACACATACACATACACACCCACATACACAATAGTGTCCACATGCTCTGGGCTCTGTCACTGAGTGTCAGTGATACATCTATGGCATGTGTAAATAAACAAACACAAACAAAATACACTTCACGTACAGAGCGGGCACAAACACACAGACACGCAAACACATACAAATTAAGTCTTGAATGAAGATACATTTTCAGTCATGCTCCATAGACATCTCCCAGACATACACTCCTAACCTGGCTGATGGGGTGAGTCAGTCCTGCAAGGCCTTCCAGAGTGTTCCTCCAGGCCACGATCCAGGTCCAGGATTGTGTATAAGACAGCCATTCTGGCACCACTATCAGTGGTAAAGTTATACATTGATGCTGCCTTGTTTCCAATGGAGTAATATTGGTCTATTTGTCTCGACTCTGTCATGGTGGGGGTCAAGGACAGCAAAATCAATACTGTAAGAACAAGCCCTGGGACTGGGCACACCCTTTCAGAACACACACAAGCAAACACGGAAACACATGCACGCAAAGTTTAGAGTTTGATACTCTTCCTTTAGACAACACTGAAGTGCCTCTAATGGGTGAGAGAGGGGAACAGATAGACGATGAAGAGAAGTAGAGAATGAGAGTGAAAGGAAATGAGAGATGAGAGGATGTAGGGCAGAAATGAAGAGTCATTCTTTTTAAAAGAAAGTTATTCTGATCAGGCAGCTATCACGGTCACTCCTTGGTGGGCAGTTGAAGACACAAGGTTGGGGAGTGGGGACCTAACCCCATGGAGAGAAGAAGAAAACCCTGAGCGATATAGAGAGAGAACTTTTTCTGTGTGCACCCTCACTGTGGCCACGGTGACAGCCAGAAACATCCTGTTTTTTAGCCAATGGCCTGATTAAAGTTTGCAGGACACACACACACAAGCACGTATCTCTTGATCATCGCCATTTTCTTCAACCTGGCGGTGTGTGTCAGTCAGTCTGAAAGAAAACTCCTATCCTTGACACTAATTATATGGGCTGATTGCAGGTCACAATCCAGCACATCAATTTTTTCATTTTCAAAATGTGTAACATTTTGTAAACAACATCTCTGATGAAACACTTTTGTTTTGGAGGCTCTAGATATCATGGATATTATTACAGTGTTATGACCCACATAAACACAAAAGTGCTCTCATACACACACTAAAACACACACATACACACAGGGGTAATTTAGATAACTCTGTAATGTATGAATGTAATCATTGGTGCAGATTGTGAATTTACACACACTATCTCTCTAATTCAATCTCATACACTAATAACTCATTCTACTCCTCTCTGTAACACATGCATCTATGTGATATGTTCACCTTACTTTTCTGTGACAGAGGGAGTTGCAGGTTCTTCAAACGATATTAGAGTTATTTAGATACACAGTGATATACTGTGTTGAAAAATACACGTAGCCTATATATTAGACTACCACTGAGAGATAGCCTATGAACGTTAAGGCCGACGCGCAATAACCTGTTATTTGGCACTAGCCAGGTTTCTGCGACGCGTCAAATAATTCAAAGCAAGACTGTCAGAGGGAAGTGGCCGGACAATGAAGTGGCCTCGTGTGTTTACGTCCACAAGTGTTGATGACAGATATTAATCTGTCCGCAGAGACAACAATTCGCTCGAAACCGGTAGGCCTACTGCTAAAGACTTGTCTGGCGTCGAGAGCTCGCCCTAGAACTCCTTCACATTGAACTATTATTTTCTCTTTGAGAAATTTGTTTGAACGACATTGACCTCTCAATGATGTATGAAATAATTTATGGAGTTGTTGTTTTTTGTCATTTATCAATTCATATTCGTAGAAAAGTTGTAGGTCGTTTTAACTTATTATTTCATGTCAATTTCAGAAGTATACGTTCTATTAAATCTTTGGGAAATTAAGGGTAAGATACGATAAAAAAATTATAGAAAAAGTTAACAATATTCCCATAATAAATTACAGTAAGGGTACCAGCATTATCCGATATTCGCAGAATAATTAAATCTGGACTGATAGGCCTGCACACGCTTTTCACAAATGGAAAATATAGTTTAAAGGGCAGGGATGATCAACACAGTTCTTTGTTTCCCGACCATTTATTGGATTTTGCTGATTGATTCTAGGCTAGAGTTATACCCTGCGCTAAAATGGACGTGCCTGAAAAACCTGAGCTTCTGTGACAAATTGCCAAAGGAAGAATTGCAAAAACTGTGTAGCTTCTATCATGCGTGAATGTTTTAATGCATAAAGTGTAGGCCTACGTCATTACACTTTCCATTTTTACAGTAATTACAGTAATGCGCTTGTGGGCGAAATATAGTCTGTATTCAGTAGGCTATCTATATCTCCAAATTATGTTAGCCTATGATTTAGGCCAAAATTATATTTAAAAACAAAGAAGATTCAAATGTTCGAGAATTAATTGTATTTAGTTGACACAAAAATGGTAAGTGACCACACAGCCCATAGATCTATTTAAGCAAAAAATATTTTTTCACGAAAAAATTTGGTGCAGCAAAGAGAAGGTGAGTGTTCGAGCAGAGAGTAAGAGACAGAGCCAGAGAAAGAAAGACAGACAGACAGAGAGAGAGAGAGAGAGAGAGAGAGAGAGAGAGAGCAGAGAGAGAGAGAGAGAGAGAGAGAGAGAGAGAGAGAGAGAGAGAGGCAGAGAGAGAGAGAGAGAGAGAGAGAGAGAGAGAGAGAGAGAGCGAGAGCGAGAGCGAGAGAGAGATAGAGAGATTATGACAAAGAAGCAGGAATCTTGATCATTAAGTGGGAGAGGTAGCCTAGTGTGTGTCTCTGCTCACCACTCTCTTTCTCTCATGTTCTCAGACCCGTCCTGATGCTGCAAGGCTCTACGGAATACTGTTTTTGAACCGAAGAGCAACGTTGAGGGGACCGAGAAAACTTTATTGCATTTCAGTCTCGTGCGTAAGCAAGTTCCGTGCGGGCAGGGCACAGGTAGGCTATCAGCACCGACCACCGACGCGGATGGTCCCCCCAAGACGAGGATATGTACCAGGGTATAACCATGACAACCAACCACGGACCTCCGTCTTACGAGCACGGTTTTCTTCACAATACCGCGGCTACTTCACCGGTGTACGTGCCCACCACTAGGGTCACCCCCATGATCCCGACGCTGCCTTACCTCCAGACACACGGGACCTCTCAGCAGAATAGCCCCGTGTCGAGTCATTCGGCTTGGACGCAGCCTTGTGCTGAGTCTGTGCCGTCATATAACACCTCCAACGCTCACCATTCTCCAGTGTCCTCACGCTTCACGTTCTCCACCAGTCCACCACTTTCCTCTGGGGTCGCCGCAGCGAGGGAAACGGCAGCTTACTCAAGCCCTCTAAGTATATCCGCCAACGGGAGGGACCACTACGGGACACGCGGCCTCACCGGGTCTTACCACAGCCCTTACCCGGCCTACATGGGCCCAAACATGGGTGGGACGTGGGCCTCGTCACCCTTTGACAGCACCGTCTTACATGGTCTTCAGACGGGGGGACCAAGTGCTGTCAGGCACGCCAACTTTAGGTGAGATATAATACACTTTGTGTTGATTTATCGTTCCATATACGACATAACACTCAAACTGGTTTGGGATTTGTATAGGCTATCCTGCAGTCCCAAATCAAGATTGTCACCTTGTTTAATAAGCCTTAATATTTTCATAATATTTATAGCCCAGGCCTACTGTAAAGTGCTTTGTGGAATAATAGCCAATGAGTAGGCCTAGCAGGTATATTGCTTTTGAAGCACCAACCATATAGGATGTAAAATAGTCTAAATATGAGTCTGATTGTGATTACAGATTGAATCTCGATTATTATAAATACGTATAATAGGCTATAGGGCCTAGTTATATTCTCATCAAATAGAGCCGTCCAATTGTGCATGATCTTAATCGCCCTCCATTAAAATAATACCTAAGGTGTTCAATGTATCGAACAATGTTGACATTTTCCTAAACCAAGGACATTCATTGCACAGTAGCCTGTTGGTATTATAGGCAATTAGTCTTTAGATTGAGTGACGTAGACTGTAAGGCTATACTCCAACTACTTTTACGCATAGCCTACTATTGAACAAAACGTTAGAAAAAAGTGACTTGTGTTATTCGAAAATATCTCTGTCATAGATTTCTGCAAAAGTGGACATTTACAAAAGATGTTTGTGTCGTTATGAAAGATGAATCTACAGGCTGTATATGTCGCTTTATAAACTTGTATGAATAACCGTCATCATATGCCAAAACCACGGAATAAAAGAAATCCGAGCTAAAATTGTTTTTTTTCTGAAGGATTCAGAAAAAAACATAGATAGGCTAATCTAAGCGATACAATACATTCATGATTGAGAATGACTATTAGCCTTTATTTAGTCTACATTTCTTTTTTGTTTGCCGGGCACATCTTGGGCAAATCGAATACCTAGCCACCAAGAAAATATTCAAGATTAATTGTAGGCTGAAATATATTACCTGAAATATAGTCCACATAATTATTGACATTTTACAGCCAAACTAATTGTATTGGCGGTCGTGGTCAACAAAAACCTTTCCATACAATATCAGGCCTGCAATTGATGTGGTTATGTGGTCAAACATATCCGAGTATCACTGATGGCCCTGTCACATACGTTACATCGCTAAATAGGATATCTGAGCTCAGATTAACTAAATTGTACTGAATTTGACATTTCTTTAGATATCATATACTTCCATTGCTGTCGTTATTTGGTAGGCCCAATTAGGCCTACATGTTTAATTCAAGCCATGCGTGCACATGATCCTCATTCTCGTTTAGGATTATTTTAAGACAATGGGCCGGTAATAATTCGTATTTCGTTCGTATTTACATGTTTTCTTCCGTTGTCTTTAAAGTAGCAGAATCAAATATTTTAATTGGTAACATTTAGGTATTTAATTATATAGGCCAGGCCCAATGCACGGCAATGACGCACGCCCAAACATTTTTTATAAGCATAATTAAAACAGCACTTAATAGCTTTTGGCTAAGATTTTTGACACACCAAAATCAATATCCAAAAAAGGGAATATTATAGGCTAAATTATTTTGAAAGGACCATTTTTTCGGACTTCTTAGGATCTATACCTTCTGTTCATCTGTTGCTTCATGAAATGAAAACATTTTCTTCTCAAGTTTATAAATAAACATTTATTTATTGAACAGGGGTATTTATAAGGAACATTCAATGGTGGAAAAAATAAAAAAAGATTATAAATAATTTGTCTGTTGCACCATGGCGGCTGCAGGTGTTTGAGCGGGCCTGGTTCACACTATACTCAGATAAGAACAAAATTCCACACATTACAACAAGAATGGGAATGTAGCGGCCTACCCCTAATGTGTCTAAATGCCTGCACAATGGACTATATGCCTAAATAAAGTATAGATTTAACAATAAATTAATAAATACAACTTCTTAAAATCTGTGGTCTAGAGACTGCTATTTTACTCATCATTTAAGAAAGAAAAAACGAAATGTTCCACATGTAATGAGCCAGTGCATACTATAGTTTCAAAAGATCCATCTATAAAAACAACAATATGAAATCAACAGAATAAGCAGTGGTATCCTAAAATGAGTTATATACCCAGGCAAGGGGGGGCCTGGGTATAACAAACAGCAAACAAACCATAGCTAAGTAGTGCAACATGGGCTTTCACAGAAGCAATCTGCTTCATTAGAACAGATAGCTGCTAATATCTTGACTTGGGATCTGTTTTAGTTGACAGTGGGCATTGATCTGCCCTGGTGGTAGGTTCAGCTGTACTCTGGACACTCTCTTATCAATTGCCACCATATAAGATATGAGTTTCACAACAGAGATCGATAGTCAGCACCTGTGGGTGAACATATAGGTCCCTTACCATAAGCGTATATATATATTAACTTATCACATTATTATTGTTGTTGTTATCATGTTACATGTGATTAGTTCTTCTCTCTGGAGTTTGCCTGTACATCACTGCTATCTATAATATGATAATATAATATCCAAATGGCGCAATTATCGTCAATATGTCTCCTGAGACTAAATGCAAGGGTAGCTAAATCCCACATAAAGTGTATTATCACATGTTCATCACTCATTGACAAGAATCAATAGCTGTGAATGAAATTGGTTGAGTACTGACATTGCATTTTGGTGATTAGGCTTGTTGGTCTAAAACCTAGATTTACATGACTGTTGAAGTGTGTAGATGTGATCAGTCCACTGAGCTGGTGGTGGCTACAACAGGGTAGGTTAGACCCTCATTTCTCACCTGACTGAGTAAAGGCACTGTTAGATTAAACCATAGCATTGTCCAGAGAGATGGGGAGAGAAAGAGAGAGAACTATAGACAAACAGAGAGTGAGAAAGAGACAAAGACCGAGACATTGTGTGCGTGAGAGAGAAACACATACAGAGATAGAAATAGAGGAAGTCTATTACTTCAGTGAGGATGTGGATGGAAATTCAAATTGACTCTCCCTTTCCTCCTTTTGAGTAAAAAAGAACATCAGATTATCAAGCCTATCAGAATATCAAATATATAAATGTTATACTGTTTTAGCAGTAGTGGATTATTTAAGTCTCAGATTCCCCTCAAGGTCTTGATGATGTCAGCAGGCTGGAGTCACAGCCAAACTCAGAGCATTGCTCATGTCGCATTTGAGGATGCTTTTATTTACTTTTTGCAAGCTGAAGCAAAAATACTGACCAAACTCGTTAGTCCTCGAGAGGTTGTACTGTAACCAATCATTTCTTCTGGATTGTTTCATCGATGTGTACAGATCAAAATCTAAGAGTCACTTGTACATTTTAGAATTATATTTTAAAAACACTGCAAACTCCACAGTGAGACTGGCATGTGTCCTCTGCTCCTGTGGAGATAAAGCTACAATGTGGCTGGTGTACAGAGGCACACACACACACCAGCAGACCTGTTGTGTATTGTCTTGTGTTTCTGCGATGTGTTGGCTAGCATCTTCCCTTGGCCCAAGGACGCCCTGCCCCATAGCTGTTGGCGTCAACAATGTAGGAAGTCAGCCTCTGCCTCCAGAAAGGGCTGCACACACATTCCTCCGGAACACCCCACACAGAGATAAAGAGGAGTGCTACAGGGTAGGATGTCGATGATATCCATTAATGTTCCAGAAAAAAATAATCACACGTTTATACACACTTGCTATGATGTTGTGCAATCACACATGCAAATACAGAGACACGCACACATAAACATGACACTTTGAATCATGATTTTAAATCTGAGACTTTCATCACGCATCCGTGAATTGTGTTCGATATTTATTCATAGGGTAAGTATACAATTGGAGAATGGAGAACAGAAAGCTGTCCTTTTCTAGCTGTCTCTGCCCCCATTGTCTGAGTGACTGAGAGCTCTCTGGGGAGAGACTTTCTCATGTCTGACAGGAGAGAGTCCAGATAGCATCCATCAAAGGCCTACAGTAAGTGTGAGGAAGAGACATGGATGGGAAAGAGAGAGCAAGACTGATAGAAGGGGAGAAAGAGAGAGGAGGGCGAGTGAGTGTGTGAGAAAGAGAAAATGACAGAGGGCGAGGGGAAAAGAGAGAGGGAGAGAAGCATAGCGACAGCAACAGTGTCAGAGCGATTGAGAGAGAGAGAAAGAGAGCGAGAAATAGAGAGTGAGAAATACATGGGGACAGCAACATGGTGTGAGAGTGATTGAGAGAGAGTGAGAGTGAGAGAAAGAGGGAGAGATAGACGTCCTCTGGGTTTGGATCTCTATATCAGCTCTATTTCCATCCTGGCCCTTTATCAGAAGCTGGTCCGTCAGATAAGCAGGGTTACAGAGTTCCATTGCGGCTGTGTGTGTGTTTTAGGGCAAGCTGGGAGACAGCGCTCTCTGCTAGTCAAAAGATGCAACTGTCAACAGCAAAATAGATGTTCTTAATCTTAACTTTGTATCCCCGTTGACATAATTTAGTTCCGGTGCAAATGCTGACGTTGTCCTCTCACTCTCTCTACTTCTTCCTCTCACTCTGTCTCTCTGTCCATCCCTCCATCAGAGTTGTATGATGACTTTTCTGAGGGTCGTGAGTGTGTTAACTGCGGGGCTATGTCCACCCCTCTGTGGAGGCGAGATGGTACGGGCCACTACCTGTGTAACGCCTGTGGACTGTACCACAAGATGAATGGCATTAACCGACCGCTCATCAAGCCTCAGAGGCGACTGGTGAGTCCCGAAACACAGCTCCTCCTCCACTCCACTTTGCTATCATATCCCTTCTTTTTTACAGCCCTCCCCTTCTTTTCATGGTCTCCTTTTCTTTCAATTGGATTCTTACCTTCTCCAATCCTCATTTTCGCTTGCTAGATCACTTGATGAGCTAAAGTGATGTGTTTGTGGTTGTCTTTATTTGGGATCCGGTTACTAGTTCTTACTGTAAGAATAAAGATGACTGTGTGTATTTTTCTAAAGTCAGGAAGATTTTATGTTTGTCCGTGCTGTGTGCAGTCTGCATCCAGGAGGGTGGGTCTGTCCTGCACCAACTGCCACACCACCACCACAACACTGTGGAGGCGCAACGCAGAGGGGGAGCCCGTCTGCAACGCCTGTGGCCTCTACATGAAGCTGCACGGGGTGAGAAAGGGGGAGAGAGATGGAGGGGGAGGGAGCACATTGAGAGTTTAAGATGCAGGGGAGAGAAAGAGAGAGGGAGAGAGAGAACATAGAAAGATAGAGTGTGGTGGAAGCGTATCCACTAGAATGGTGGATATTATTTTTAGTTTTGGATCTGGGTTTATAAGTATTAGACAATAAGCTGATTGGAGAGAGAGTTAATGTAGACCTCAACAAAAATCATGACCGGTTCAGACACACAACAGTACTAGTACAGATTCACACAAAGACACAAAGATATGAAGGTCAGAGGATGGAATTGATCGAAACTAGAGAAAATAAAGATAACATACAGCGAACAGGTGCTCATTATTCAATCATGCAGACTCTTCACCCTAGACACAACAATATTCAAGGGCTTATCATATTCAGGACTCCTAGAAGCTACAGTGTAGGCCTACAAGGTCAAGTACAATGGTTCTCTTTAAACGCCAGTACTCACTTTACACCCAGTGCCTAGAAGGCTACTGTAGGACTGTCACTGATGCACAATATAGGTCACAGTAGAAACACATATATATGAGTACAGAATACATGAACAGATACTGTATTAAGGTAATATATTAATACATCTACTGATTGGGAATGCAATAAGAAAAATAAGCACGTAGGAAATCCTTGATTTCTCCCACGAGAGACAGAGAGACAGAGAGCAAGGGAACAAAACATAGAGATTGACTTACAGAGAGAGGTTTCTTGACTTAAAGCATTCATACATTTCCTTTCAAAGTCCAGATGTGAAGTAGGAAGTACTGGAATGTCTCTGTCTCCTCAGGTTCCTCGTCCCTTAGCTATGAAGAAGGAGGGAATCCAGACTCGCAAACGTAAACCCAAGAACCTCAACAAAACCCAGGCTGGTCAGTACCTAAATATATCATTTTGTGTAATGTGTGTGTGTGTGTATGTATGTGTTTGTATGAGCGTTTGTGTGTTTAGATGAGTGTGTGTGTGTATGTGTGTGTCTGTGTGTTCCCTCATAACGGTCCCTTATCTCTGTGTAGGGAGTGCAGCCTCTGGTGACCCACACCCCGACCAGTACTCCTGTTGCCTCTAGTAACACAGAGGAGACCAGGCAGATCAAGACTGAACCTGAGACACACAGCCTGTACTCACATCCCAACACACACACCCAGGTGAGCTCATGTTCTCTCAGAAACACACATACATAACACACATAACAAATTCTCTCTCTCGCTCTCTCGCTCTCTCGCTCTCTCGCTCTCTCGCTCTCTCGCTCTCTCGCTCTCTCGCTCTATCTCTCTTTCTCGCTCTCGGATCCATCTCACATCTCTCCTTCTCCAGGTGTCAGCCCTCCCTGCCTACATCACCTCCCAAGGAGGGGCACTCCCCCTCAAGATGACCCCTGGGGGTCACGGAGGTGCATCAGGCTCCAAGAGTGAACCCTGGAACAGCCTGGTCCTGGCCTAGAGGAGGACAGCGCCCCCTGCAGGTTCCCACATATCTCAGACCCCAGATCCTCACAAACAGACCCAGTAGCCCACAGTAGACGGAACTGCATGACCTCCACCACAACCCAGGTCCAGAACTAGGGTCTCTTAAGGAAGCGGAACCGAGATCTGCAAAAATAATTGTGCAGTAAAAGGGTGACTGAACGGATGAATACACTCAGAACTGCTGATCAGCATTGGTAGAGATCTATGCTCGATACTCAAGTGTAAGGGTCAATGGTAGCTGAAAAGCTACAGAAGCTCTAGCCATGGTTGTCTCCATTCTACAGCTCACAACAACCTCACAATTGAAAAAGACTACTATGCCAAAAACAAGAAGAAAACAAATATATATTTGTTCCTTTTTTTAATTATTTCTATTTACTGGTTTCTCTGTGTAAACATTCTGTCATTCTCTTGTTTCATACGTTTTACGGTTTACCTGGTAAATTTTCCCTTGATGTCAGGAATCAAATCAGAAAAAGATATCTTCTAATATCGTCCAGACCAAGACTATACCATCATCAGGCATGGGACTGTGAGTGCTAGATGTGACTCCAGTTAAGAAAGTACTGTCTTACAGTTTGTCAAGAGGAATTCCCTTGAAGAACTACTGTCTAACACACTCCCTGAAGTGAGTATATAGTATGAAACAAGATGAATTACATCGCTCCATGTGCAAGGGTTGCCTCTAACGCAAAACAATTACATATACTATTTTAATTCTTCTTCTCTGTATTTTTACATTTTTCTGAGGAAGAACCCGCTACTTCCTCCCTTAGTGATACCTTGAGTATTTTTTTCTAAGATACTCAGTACAGAAAACATACACAAACAACTTGATGTCTCTAAGACTGCAAACTGTCTTGTGTTAAACTACCTATAAGAAGCTGCTTGAGGTGAATGTGATTAGTTGTTTGTTTGGTTGAGTGGCTGATAGCACATTTACCCTCTACTGATCCAAGAAGACTCTCATTTGATGTGTGAAGGCCTTTTTAGATTTTAGAAAAGACAACTGGAATGGACAAATCATTCAAGCAAAAGTTTAAAATCATCAAATCTAATGTGCATAGATTAATGTAAAAGTATGAAGCCACACTTCTTGGTTGGAAATATACTGAAGAAGAAGAAAACATCTCCATGAAGGAAGAAGCCCTGTGCCTTTATTCTATAAATGCTGTTCCTATAGTTCATGTGGCTGTTTTAGAAGAGACTTTACATTCAAACATCAGATACTGTAAGCTCTTCACCTTCTTACATTTCTGGTGAAAAGCCTAGGGATCGTGTGGCATGGGATTATGTGGCAAATGGTCACAAACATGTAATTTACCATTATAAATCTATGAACATTATGTTAAAATTCCACTCCAGTATAATTGTATAACACATATTTGTGAAATACTGTAAGTAACTTTTAATAACACGTACACTCTTACAAAAAAGGGTTCCAAATGGGTTCTCAGTTTGTCTCAGTGGGAGAACTTGAAAATTACCCCTTTTAGAAAAATTATGTTTAGTTTAACCTTTTTTCGATTAAAAGGTTTGATTCACTGTTTAACTCAGTGGATTAACCATGATCCAGAATGGGTCATTCAAAGGTTCTTTCAAGAAGCCTGCCATATGGATTATGGTAAACCCATTATGGTTCTAGGTAGCATCTTTTTTCTAAGAGTGTACCACTGAGACACGGTTGAGATGGTCTTGTGTATCTTGCTGATGTCGACGTGCACTAACGCTGAACTTGATACTGAACCTGTCCTCTCTGTGCACCTGTAGCTCTTTGAGAATTGTAATAAAGACAAGCATATATTTTGACATGTGTGTTTCAGTGTTTCTATACAGGATATGAATAACAGTTTACAAGTAAAGATAAGGTACTCAAAGGTTCTATAAATATATCGGAGGCTCCTGTAGGATAATATTTCAAGGAATATTTGGAAAGAGAACAGAAAGAAGACAGATTATGTTCTGTGTCATATCATCAGAAAGCCCTCCCTGGGTGCTGTTCTGCTTGCCTCTCCTCTGTCTGATATGCTCTGTGCTGAATGTACAGTATACAGTTGAAAAACAATCACATACAAATACTATGTTTTCCTCAATTCAGGATTTGAGCCTGGCCTTGTCATCTGCTAACTTGATCTGTCCAATGTGCAGGTAATGTTTTGTGACAGCTGTGATGTCATGGATAAAAAGCTGGACGGTGCACTTGCTGAAGTTCTCAATTAGCATATCTCTTAGAAACTCAGCAAACTTATCCTGGACCATGTCTCTCCAGCACTGCTCAAACGATGTTCTCATCTTAGCACGCACCGTTTCACATATTTGAGAGTTAAAACTGCAGTCAAGGGTGAAGGTGGCCCCTTTCTGAAGGTGTTCATGTAAAGAGTGTGTTTCGTCCGACAGAGAAGAAGGCAGAGCTTCAAGCATGGTGGATATTTCTTGTGCCAAGAGGTCATTCTTATCTTGCGAATCAGAGTTGGAAATACTGGACATTTTTTTGAAGTACATCTTTCTGTCCTGTTCTTGCATGGTTGAACTCAGGGGGAATTTCATATTCAGTGCCTTTGGCCCTAGCAATTTTCTAATGGCAGAGTAAATATTTTCACACACCGGAGACTGGTCACTCTCAGTGCTTTCCTGAATTGTCTTTAAATAGGATTGATAATTGCCACTCTGACATATATACTCAAACTGAGGGTAATTGATGTCTCGGAATAGGTTTTCTTTTGTCCCTTTGAAACCCCAACACTTCGTATAACCAATATGGGTCTTGACACCATATTGAGTGTACCACTCGAAAGCCTTCCATACCAAGTTTAACATGCACGGTTTGGAATTTCTGGCCAAACAGGGACTGTTCAAGGTGAATATGAACACAAGCCAACCATCCACAGATTCAATCAGCTCCGGAGTTTGTTTAATGATGGTATCCTCGCTGTGCTCTCCCTTCCTATAGTTGGGATAGTAGGGTCCATACAGGCAGATCTCCTCAGGCGTCTCTATGGCAGCCCATGAGTGTTGCTTGTCCTCCCAGCCGCATTCCTCTATGATGTCATCACGGAGCATCAGAATCTTACTGTTGATAGAGTCTTCGAGAAAAACGTCATTGACAGTCTGCCCAGACTTGAGGCGTTCCAGAACTCTGTCAACTGACTTCTGTGTGTCGGTCCAGGAAGATAGCAAATCCAAAATACTTTTTTCATGAGTTTTGTCCTTGGCTCCATTGTCCAAACAAGTCTCTGCCTGTACCCAGCTCATATATACCTCTGAAATAACAACATTATAAACATCAGTTTGTTTTGTTTTTACACCAATCAAAAAATTAATTGCAGCCAAAACAAATTCATTTCAAGAAACAATTAAATAAGATAAACATTTAAACTCATACATTTAAAATGATACAAATATTGTAATTCTTATTCGCAATGTAATGTAATGCACATTCACATCCCTTTCCTTCTTAGCCAGTAAATCTACTATCACACTCAATTGGCAGCATCAACCCCCACCTTTTCGCTTCTTCGCTGGTCCTTTTCAGTGTAGCCGGAGAGATGGTAGGATAGGGATAAAACAGACCATTCTGCTGCCCTGCCATCCAGATCTGAATTCAGTGTCAAAACGTTTCCTGTACATACTCCAGTGTCAGTTGTTCCTTCAGATGGAATACAATAGAAAAAGGTCAAGAAACTATTTGAAGAGTGTAGAGTTTGTATGAGGTGAGTTGCGGATGTGTGTTTCCCTCCAGAAGTATTTGAGGTTACTGTAACAACAACCGCATGAATCATCTCATGAATCATGAAAGATACAGGTTTGACAAGATTCATTCAGGAGGATCATTAAACTGTTTATTATCATAAAACTGTTGAAAGTCATGAAACTATTTTCACTGTTAAACATACGTGACTATGCGCTTGAATCAAACCCAGGCCACTGATTAATGGCCATAAACACATTTATAATAGTACAAAATTGTTGTATACACTGAATGGAAGACAAAGATGAAACATGATAAATAATAATCATAGTTTTATCATTAAGGTTACTTTTATTGTTTCTCACAAGAGACAAGTAAAGATAATAAAGGTTTACTCACAAGTTACTTCAAAGAATTTGGTTGCACTACGAGATTCAAAAAACTATATACCCAGTCCCAGTTTACTTACCCTCCATGTCTCTGTTACTAGACCAGGTGTGAGAATACCATAGTCTTACCTGAGGTTTTAATACTGTTGGTAAGATGTTGTTGACCTCAACAGCCTCAGTGATCAGCAATACTAGAAAGTCCCTCTACAGCAGAGTATAAAGAAGATGGTTAAGAACACAGGTCCTGTTTATGCGTCTCTTGCATGTCCAGACTGCTTTATGGAAAACCTGTTGGCAAAGCAGTGAGCTGAAACGTCTCAAAATGCAAAACGCTGGATGGTGATGCATATCTCATCTTAGCCAATCAGAATGCTCACAACTTGTGACAAAGTGACATTACTGTCACTAATACAACCAGTTAGTTGAGTTCATGTTTGGTCATAAATTGTAATAATAAACCTGTTGAACATTGTAAGAGAGAGTATGTAAATGACTGAGAGAGAGAGAGAGAGAGAGAGAGAGAGAGAGAGAGAGAGAGAGAGAGAGAGAGAGAGAGAGAGAGAGAGAGAGAAAGGTCAGGTACATTCCTAGAGTTCTGGTAGCCAGGTAGTCCACTAGATACTTAGCTAGCAGAGGCACAGTTTATCTGGCACTTAAGCCTACTGGCCTCTGCCCTGGATCCAAGCTCAGACGTCTCTACCTGGTGTAATCCATTACTGTCAACTGCAGCACGGTTGCTTTTTTTCTGTGGCCTTATTGATAAATAAAAGAAAGCCTCTTTAAAATAGTCAGCGTAGACTTCATTATAATATTTGCTCATGCACAGTGACAATGCATGCTTTTTTTCAAAGGTGCCATCAAAACTATAAAAAAATATTTACATTGCCACATAGATCAAATAGATTTAGGCTACACAAAGTTATTAAGGGACAAGTATGAATTCTAATTCAGCATAAATATAACAAAATAACACACTCAATAAAAACAGAACTCAAACAGACAACAAGGTGGTTGTTCAGACTGAAAGGTTTAATGTACAGTCAGTGTGACAATGTGACATAAAAATTAAATAGCTTGACTCCGGTTTCCTCCACTACAGTACGGATGGTCTCTTCGGTGATGCACAGAGCCAATAAAATCCCTTGGTTTTCTTGGGGCGGGGCATCACCCCAGACGCTCTCGTTATTCACTGGTCGCTTAAAACTGAGCCCATGCTCTTCTAAGCCAATTGAAGCCGTCAGCCGATCTCACGACTTCTTCTTGTATGCTACAAAGGCGATTTCGTATCGGCTGCGTAGAGTTTGAATGGGATAGAAATTGGCAGGTCTTTACACACACCTGGCCAGAACAGGCTTTCAGTACAAACGAGCATCCTTGGCTCTCAACCACTAAAGACACAAACATGGACATCGTGAAATCATTAGGACACCCAGAGGAAATATTCAACCTGTTCAAGTTTAAAATGGGGGGCTGCCGCACTGTAATGCCCAAATTGGACTATGTGAGTAGAAAGGACCTCTTGGTCTTCCTCAAACTGTTGCTACGAAGCTTATCTGCTACATGAGTATGGTACACAATGTACATCTGTGATCGGTAACAGCTCACTGAAGTCGCAGTACGGTCTCTAGAATAAACGATAGACAGCTAGGCTAGTCTATTACACTTAATAGAGAATATCCAAGCCTAAACGATAAAGACGTGACTATTGTAGTGGTTGAGACCCAATATGAATTTGTTAAATCACGTAGCCTATTCCATCGGCGTCCACGTCAAGGGAGAGGATGACTCGGTGGCTGGGATTTATGCCATAATGAGCTTTGAGAGTTCACTGTAGGGAAATAATGCTGTGCGCATGTTTGACTATTAAGTCCCACCGTTAACCACTCGGTTTGACCTAGAAGACCCCTGGCATCAGCGTGTAGAGGCTATAAATCCACACGATGCGAAAACCTTGTTATGTAACAGTCCATGTTAGTCGGGGGTTGAGGCTTCAGCTGAAGAACAAGCGAAGCTTGATTGACAGCAAGCTGTCACTATCGAAGTAAGAACACTGAAACAGTAGGGAAATATGGATATAAGCACACAGTGGCAAGCATCATATTCTGGCGATAGCCTACAGGCCGTTGTAGGTATACGCTACCTGTCTTTACCATTACCTACCGCAAGGTGGTAGCAGATTACCACTGCAAATCAACTCCCTTCTTTGCAGTGTTATGGAAAGTCTTGTTTTCAGGAAACCTCCGATTTATGTGCAAATATATTCAACTAATGTACAATCATGAGTATATTTTTATGAATATCTTTCGGTGCTGCCTTAAGTGGCAATCGCAGCGTCTTGTAAACGTGTGTGTGAAAGGTTAGATCGACACAGCAACCTGAAAGTCATGTTCATGTTCTGTTCATGTGGTGCTTGCGAGGTGCTGCTGGCCTGCTTCCAGTATTTCAACAAGTAGCCTAGTTTAGGAAATACTGAAGCTTGTGTTTGTGTGTTAGCTAAGGTGGGAGGGGCTCCTTACACTTCTTAACTGTAGGCAGCGCTGCACAGTTCCGCAAGTTCAAAGTATATGTAGACTGACTTTATAACATTACTGTGGGTGGGATAGGCCCATCCTCCCATTTTTCTCTCTACTCAGTAAGTGACGCCCCTACGCCGAGCACACGCTATTATTACGGACCTTCTAGCTGTAACGTTCCACAACACCCATGTCCTCTACTGCGCACTTACTTTGTTGTGGTTATGAATCATGAAGCTGTCCAGTTATTGAACATGAACGCCTAAGCGGTTTCATCCCTCTTATGGCCGGAGCTTGCTGTAAGTGTCCGGCCACCCTCTCGGTGTTCAAACGCTCGTTAACTGTCACGCCGCGGAGCCCTGGACCCGCCTTACGGTCAATCTTCTCCGGGGGAAAGCGCGAGCGTGGCATGCAGGAGGGATGTTGGGCCGCCCGGCCGATCCGGTTGAGAACCGCAGCTTCTTACAGACAACCCATGTTTCTCTGTTTCTCATGCCAGGACTCCATGAGAGACAGTCTGCGGACATGCTACCTCTATCTAAATCAGACCAGTCGAAGTTTCGCAGCTGTTATCCAAGCACTAGACGGAGAGTTACGGTAAGTTATTTGAGTAAACTTTCTCCAAAACGTCCCCTCAGGTACGGGACGTGTCTCCGGCATCCCTGGACAAGCAGTGGTCGCCAGAATAGGCATATTTTCATCCCGTTTGGATGCTTACACAACTTTAGACTGTTTTTGATTGTAAACATTGACCTTGAGTGCATGTCCTACCCTTAAATGACTGCTTTATGTAGTTCTAATAAAAAATAGCCTACTTCAAGTCCATGCCTCTGCACGCTTAAAATATGATTCAGGGTATACGTTGCCATAGAGGTACTGCTGTAAATATCTTGGAGAGGGAGGGCAAAGGAATCAGATCACGTTATATCACTGCCACTATTTTAAGACCCTGTTGAGTTTTCAAAAGTGACACAGCTGTTTTGAAAACAAATCTTAGACTGTATATGCATGCGTACATTTATTCATGTGCGTGTGAGGGATTTTGCTCATGTGTGTTTACGGTTTCCCTTGGCCTTTTGTAGATGAGGTCTGAGAGCTGTTCTGAATGTTGTCAAGCTATTCTGCAGCGCAGCAAACACTAGACCTCTCACTTTGCACTGTGTTCAAACTTCAGACACTTCCCTGTATACTTTAAACGCATGCAAAAATACTTCTGCGTAATAATATCTTCATTTCTCTCTGTCTCCCCCCTTACCTATTTCTCTCCCTGCCTCTCACTCTCTTGTCTCTCCCACCTCCTCTCCAGACATGCGGTGTGTATCTTCTACCTGGTCCTGCGTGCCCTGGACACTGTGGAAGATGACATGAGCATCCCTCTGGAGAAGAAGGTGCCCATGCTCAATGACTTCCACACCTACCTCTACCAGGCCGAGTGGTGCTTCAAGGACAGCCAGGAGAAGGACAAGCAGGTCCTGGACGACTTCCCAACGGTCAGTGGACCCTTCCCATGTGTGACCCTGTTAAACTGCTTAAACTCACTCAGTGTAAATGTATTGTATTATAATGTATGTATACAGCCTCCCTTCAGGCCTGTGGGTAGATACCTAGTCAGCCTGCTGTAACTCAAATATGTGTTAAAAGTCTAGGGTCACTCGCATGCTTCTTTGTACCAGGTTCTTTCTTTTAACCGATTGTAAAAGACAGCCAGGCATAGCAAGTGTTGAGCAGCTGTGTCTGACCTAAATCAAGTCTTCACCTGTCTCTCTCTGTGACCTCAACGTGAACCCTGCAGATTTCTCTGGAGTTCCGGAACCTGGGTCAGGAGTACAGGGACGTCATCTCAGACATCTGCCACCGCATGGGGGTGGGGATGGCAGAATTCCTGGAGAAGAAAGTAGGCTCCATGAAGGAGTGGGATCAGGTGAGTGTTGCCTCAGTGTTGCTTTAATGCTGCCAGAATGTTGCCTCAACGTTGCCAGTTTGCGGTTCATTGTTTACCAAACCTAGACTAACCTGTTGATGCTAAAGCCCCCTCCTTTACACGACTTCTGAACACTAGAGGCCCGTGCTGGGGAGTAGTTTGGTAGAAAGAAAATAGTTCCAACATGAAAAGCAACCTTCCTCTCCCCTCCCTCTCTCCGTCCACAGTACTGCCACTACGTGGCTGGGCTGGTGGGGATCGGCCTGTCCCAGCTGTTCTCAGCCTCTCAGCTGGAAGACCCTGAGGTGGGCGGCGACACAGAGCTGGCCAACTCGATGGGCCTGTTCCTCCAGAAGACCAACATCATCAGAGACTATCTGGAGGACACAAAGGAGGGACGGCATTTCTGGCCCAAAGAGGTACGAGCCGGACGTGTTGTCGAATGGGCAATCGCTCACTGACATGATGTAGGAGTGTCTGTGTGTGTCTGTGTGTCTGTGTGTGTGTGTGTGTGTTTTTCACCATGTGTATTCCTGTGTGTACCTCTTGCCTGTGGCCAGGCATGGAGCCAGTTCTCCTCTGGTCTGGAGGACCTGGCCCAGCCGGAGAAGCTGCACTCTGCCCTGTCCTGCCTCAACCTGCTGGTGACCGACGCCCTCCGCCACGTCCCCGACGTCATCGCCTACCTCGGCCGTCTGCGCAACCAGAGCGTCTTCAACTTCTGCGCCATACCGCAGGTAGCCAATCACAGAGCCAGATAATAATGAGGGGATAACGTCTTGTTCAGGCAGGCACCCAATAGTTCATATTTGCATCACCCGTCATTTTTCTCAAAGATGAAAATAGAATTTACTATTTACCTGATGGTAAATTCTATTCCAGGCTTTAAAAACCAACTCAGTTGTTTATTTCAAAGGTGTTGTTCCCCTTCTGTCCAGGTGATGGCGATAGCGACCCTCTCTGCATGTTACAACAACCCTCAGGTGTTCCAGGGTGTGGTGAAGATCAGGAAGGGACAAGCTGTTACACTAATGATGCAGGCAACCAATATGGCCACCGTGCAGAGCATCATAGCCCAATACAGCCAAGAGGTTTGTGTGTTTGAATTTGTCCTCTTCCTACATCATTCCCTCACACTATAATTATACGAGGTCATCCGTTAAGAGTGGAGGGTATGGATAATTTCCTTTACAAGTTAACTTTTTTTAGTTTCTGGATTCTCTCTGACCTCTCTGTCCTCCCTGTCCTTCCAGATCGTCCAGAAGGTGTCCTTGTCTGACCCCTCCAGAGACCAGACTCTGCGTATCCTGACTGGGATTCAGGAGAAGTCCTCCCTGTCCCAGTCCAGCCTCCCGTCCCGCACCCACCACCTCTCTCCCATGTACCTCTCTGCTGCCATGCTCCTCGCCGCACTCAGCTGGCAGTACCTCAGTACTGTAGCTGCTGCTCAGGCACCGGGAACCTCCGACATGAAGGGACACTGAGCCTGGGCTTTAGCCCAGCTCACCCTCATCCTTTCTGGGGTGCACAGACTGAGAACACCCACTCTCTCACTTCCTCTTGGAGGTACTTCTCTCCTCTTGTCATAGGGATCTCCAGTCTCTTACCAAGTTGTCCTGTTCAAACCCACTGTACACTTGATGACCGAACGAAGATCATTTCAAATAATATCTGCAATACTTCAAATACTTAAAGTGTAAAGAGTTTTGAGTCAGATGAATTGTGTTTGGTTTTGCTGGAACCAGCCAACTGGTTCATTTCTGCCAGGCAAGACTTTTGGCCCTTGTTTGTTTGGGCCAGATAAGGGAACAGGATTGTTGTGTTGGTGTGTTTGACAGAGATGTACCGTAGTCCATCTTACTTCCTGTAACCCACACCATATGAACAGGTAGTTAGATACAGTAAGTGGTGATTTTCTTCTTGTTTATTTTTAAAATAAAATCTGAGTTTTTTAGGAAACCTACAAAACCTAATACATTTTCCATGTTCCCTGTCAGGTTGAGATTTTTCAGAGCAAAACTTTGTTTATTTGTGGACATTTTAATGGATCCATAGATGTTTTATTTGGGATATAAGGGATTTCCTTAAAAAAATACAGTGTGTCCAAACTTTTGACTGGTACTATACATATAATATATTATAGAATAATAATATTATTCACACTTTCATAATTGTCAGTGTGATAGTGTGGGTTACACTTCTTATGTGTCGGCGTGATTAGGAGACAAATCCCACAAGCAAATTCACATTCACAGAACAACACTGCTTTTCTTCATCTCAGTTCTTTAATTTGGTTACCTTTTTTCTAATCAGTAGTCAATCCTAATATAACATGTAATCTCAAAAGAATGCTTTAGTTCCTCATGTTTGAGTCTACATTGAAGAGGCCAAGTCATATTCACTGTTAATACGGATTCAGTTTTCTCTCATGCTACTTCCTTTGGTCCCAATAGTCAAATGTGGTTTGTTTGGGCCGTTTCCCACAGTAATCTTAGTTTACTCATGTGAAATGTGTGCAAGCGTAACATTTACGTTTGCGTAGCACTTAAATCCAAGTTTATCTTTCTTCAACTTAGACCTGATTTTTCCAGATGAATGGAAGTTGAGGACGAGGTGAGGAGGTGACTGTAGACACTGGGTTTGGCTGGGGGACAGACAGGAGAGCAAAGTAGAGAGTGCAGCGACATAGGAGATATCAGGCTGCTAAGTGTCCTTAAAGCACAGCTTTGGTGAGTAGAAAGACTAGACGTGTAACTGTATACGGAGCCAAAGGAGACTTATAAACATTGCTGTGTAATGTGATCATTTGATTTGTAAATAATTGAACAAATGTCTACAAAATGAAACGGTGTCCCTGTGTGTTCTCTGGTTGCAGTGGGGGGATGTGGTTTTGTATGTTGATGTCTCGTTGACAGTATGATGAGGATTTGACAGTTCTGAGGAAGCCCATATCTCCAGCTGAACTTGTCATCCTCCATCTAGTCCAAGGTCCCAGGATCAGCTGGGCTTGTGTCATCCTCCATCTAGTCCAAGGCTCCATGGTGAATGCACTGTGGCCAAGGCACTCGGGTGTTTTATCCTTTGGGATATTGATCGATTTTGTCTGCTAAGACGTTTGATCTAACTCCTTCCTGATTATCTAACTTAGACGTAATAGTTTAATTTGTGATTGACAACAAACTATATTGAGACATAGAACTAACTACCTTCGATTCTTTGCCTGGATTTTCTATGAATAAATAACTGCATGTAGAGAACAAGCTGTGTTTATACAAACTATCCTCCAGCCTTGACACAGAGGTACACAACATTGCCTTGGCCAGGCTTCTCATAAGGTCCATACATTTTGGCCACCCATTAATATTTCCGATGTCATATTTGTTTACGAAAGCACAATGTTGGCAAAGAAAAGCATATCAGCCCTCAAATTTAGGACCCTTGGTACAATTATGCCAACCTTTGGAAAGACACCTGTCTAGTCATGTGAGTTTTATGTCAAACGTACCAAACTGTCAGGTGACACATGTGAAGGTGTCCTGTAATAAAGGGACAGTTGGTGGAGAAACAAAGCAGTTTGAAAGTGTTTCAGAGACAGAGCTGACCTGGGAACAACGAAGATTACGAAATATACAGGTAACTTCTGAAGACGTGTTTTTGGTTTGTTGATTTGAGTCCTTTGTTAGTCTGACTTCTGGTGCCATAGTCTTGATGTCCAGGAACAGTGTTCAGATCAAACTATTTTTGTCCTGCAGTGTGGTCATGCAGTATAGAGACACAGATATTTCTATTATAATTGTATTATAATCTATTATATATTATAATTATTCTATTTCACAGATATTTAATATTGCCTCACCATCACATCTGTGTGGAAGAAATATGCAGTTTCATTGTGCTGCTTTTTTACAGATCTTAGACACAGCCTGTTCTTTCAATCTATGAAAATGAGAAATACATAAAGCATAAAGTATGATTTCAACAATATGATTTGTTCTAGCCATCTGCTCTCTTTCTATCTTAATGAAGAGCGCGTTACAAATAAAATTAATTATTATTATCTTTCTCTCCCTTTCTCTTGTCATCTCTTTTACTCCCCACCTTGTCTTCTTTCTCCTCCCACACACACACCACCTCCTCTCTCAGTTCAGGATGCGTGCCCTGGTCCTCCTCTGCTTCCTGGCGGTCTCGTCTGCTGGCTGGGCAAGGCCCCGCCACCCTCTGCTCTCCTCTGACATGATCCAGTACATCAACAAGCTCAACACCACCTGGACGGTGAGACAGGGAGGATTGCAGAACTATGCATCTGGGTCAAATTGTCAAAACCCAATGAGATATTTAGTAGATACCAAATGTTGCATTCTTGTTGGTAGCGGTAGTAGTTGAAGTATTGTTGTTACTGTGTATTTTCTACATGACATCCCCACTAACTTCTCTGTCTTTCTCTTTTCCTTTGCCTATTTCTGTCTTTTTCTTATCTATTTCCGACATCTAGGCTGGACAAAACTTCCACAATGTTGACCTCAGCTATGTTCAGGGTCTCTGTGGCACACTGCAGAACAAACCCACACTGCCTGAACAGTGAGTGCGCGAGACACACAGAGGGAAAAGTGTATGTGAGAGAGAGAGATAAATTGGGGAAGAGATAGGAAGGAAAGAGATAATAAAGAAAGATAGAGAAAGCAATAGACAGTGGGAAAAAAATTGAATAAATGAAAGAAAAGTGAGGGAAAGAGTAAAACTGTGTGTGTGTGGGTCTCTGCCTCACTCTAACCCCTGCCCCCCCCCTCCTCCCCCAGGGAGCATCCAGCTGGAGTCAAGCTGCCAGACACCTTTGACGCACGGCAGCAGTGGCCTAACTGCCCCACCATCCAAGACATCAGAGACCAGGGCTCCTGCGGCTCCTGCTGGGTGAGAGGAGAGGGGGGGGGCCTGAGGGGGAGGGGACGGGAGGAATGAAGGGGTGAGGGGGAGTCAGGGGGGTGGAGTGAGAAAGGATGATATGCATGGAGTGAAGATAAAGGTGAGAAGGAATACACAAATCCTAGCAGATTACAACAGTTTTTTTTACTAGGTTTACAGGTCAGCATAAAAATAAGTTGTTGAGCGTATGGACACTCATTGACAGGGTTTTATTTTGCCCACAGGCCTTTGGAGCTGCAGAGGCTATCTCCGACAGGCTGTGTATCCATAGCAACGCCAAGATTACTGTGGAGATCTCTGCCGAGGACCTCCTATCGTGTTGTGAGGAATGTGGCATGGGGTGAGTGTTTGTTCGTGTGAGACCTTTAGTCTTATAAAGGTCACATTTTATGCATTGGAATAATGTCACAAAAGCGAAAATGTGTGTGTGTATGTGTGTGCACAGGTGCTTCGGAGGCTATCCAAGTGCTGCCTGGGAATACTGGGCTAAATCTGGGCTGGTGACTGGAGGCCTGTATGGCTCTAATAAGGGTGAGCTCCAGAGACACAGCTGCTCCCAACCTCCCTGTATGTTCCTGAGGAGGAACCCCCTAACCCAAATATCTATCATCTTTCACATCTTAGATCAATGGTTTCAAATCTTTTGTGTGTATGTGCAGTTTGTAAATACCTAATTTGATATGCATGCATGTATGTATGTGTGTGTGTTTGCTTGTGTGTGTGTGTGTGTGCTTGTGTGTGTGTGTTTGTGTGTGTGTGTTTGCATGCGTGTCATACAGGCTGCAGACCCTACAGTATCCCCCCATGTGAGCACCACGTCAATGGCACTCGTCCTCCCTGCCAGGGCGAAGGGGACACCCCAAAATGTCAGACCAAGTGCATCGACGGGTACGCCCCCGCTTACAAGAAAGACAAGTACTTTGGTAAGCGTTCATTCTGAGATACACCAAGTATATTACAGTACTGAAATACTATTGCAGGTAGCATATACTGAAGCTCTGTGTGTTGTGGCAGTGTGGTTATTAATATAACTGTTAATAAATGGTTCAGCCTCCATTTGCTAACATTTGACAGGGTGTGTAGTAGGACAATGATTTAGGGTGCAAAAACATATCAAATATGAATCAATATACACATGTATTATAACTATTAGTATAGTATTACTAATACAATCCTTTATATCAGCCCTGGTGGCGCTTTTGTGCTTTTTCTTTCCCACTCACAAATCCACTTCTTCTTCAGTTGTTGGTGCTCACCTCTCTGTTGCCCCCTGCAGGTAAGAAAACATACTCCGTGCCCTCCAAGCAGGAGCAGATCATGACTGAGCTGTACAAGAATGGGCCTGTGGAAGCAGCTTTCTCTGTCTACGAGGACTTCCTCCTCTACAAGAGTGGTGAGAAAGCATATTTCAACACCACACAAGCATCAATACAAATCCATGAACTGGTTCCAGTATATTCAGCCATGTCTATTTCTCCTTCTGTGTCGCCAGGTGTGTACCAGCATTTGACTGGGGACATGCTGGGAGGTCACGCCATCAAGATCCTGGGCTGGGGGAAGGAGAACAACACTCCCTATTGGCTGGCTGCCAACTCCTGGAACACAGACTGGGGAAACCAAGGTGCTGAACGTGCAGAGCTAGCCTCGTCATTGGACTGGATGACGTTGTAACGCCCAACCCCTTGAGATCACAAAAGCCTGTTTTATCATTTCGACTACATGATTTGATACAGGATGTCAAATAGTATTTTAATTAGACTGTAAAAGGGCTTTAAGTGGGAATTTTAAGAGTGACAGTGAGCAAGTATCTGATGTGACTGAGTTAACCTTGACACTTCTTCACCATCCCTCCATGCTCCTGTTTTCCTCTCAGGGTTTTTCAAGATCCTCCGCGGGGGGGATGAATGTGGCATCGAGTCGGAGGTGGTGGCTGGAATACCCCAGCTCTAGACTGGACTACAGGAACCAACAGACACTCCCATTTTGACATGGCTACTTGTATTTGTCTTTGTGGTCTGTCAATTGCAAAGCCTTCTTGGTTTAATAAATTAATTTACTGTGAAGTTTTACTGCCCTTACTTTAACAGGCAATAGTTCTTTTTTTAAGGTAAAAAATTACACTTATTTTCTTTCCCTTGCTTTCTATATATTGCCATTTTCAGGCCAACATAGATCAACTAGATCAATTTTGTTTGAATAAAGGTAAAATAAAAAATGTAAGTACAAAATATAGCCTGATAGTTATAGTGTTTGATGTAATGCATTAACATTCAAACAAACACTTCATTTTCACATAGTTAGAAAATAGAATTTAATATAGACGGAGTAACAAAGCCATACATGGTACAGTTCCAAAATATGAATTGCTTAGAGATATTGTTCAGCATTTTCTTTTCACACATGCTAAACAGAACATCATCTAAAATAGAGATGTAAAAGCATCACATCAAGTGATAAACAGGCATATCATACATGTATATGTAATATATAAAGCAGTATAAAAGGAGGTACATTGGTAGACAGACCAACAAGGCATAAACAACTGTAAACTTTTCATATGTGCTTTTCATGACGCCAGCGTCACCACGGCTCAACCGCTAACTGCCATTGTCCAGGCAGGGTACAAAATAATTGGCATGATAATATACACAATGACAAACTATAACTCTACAAGGGTCCTACTAGAATATGTATTTTGACCAATCTTAAAGTACAACACCTGTATTTTTCAACCGGTAGACATTGGCAAACCACAACACATTAAATGTGTGCGTCTACAATACAACCTAGGCTACTTGTCTTGTTCGGGGCAGGTGAATAACAATGCACCATGTTGGTAGTAGTGTTTCCTCCACAACTTTGCTTCCAGTTGTACGAACTTCACCAACTGTCACCAACCTTTTTGTAAAGGTGGTTGTAGTAACTAGAAGGCACTATGTATCATCAACAACAATGACACTTAGCAGAAAAAAACGCTTTTTCCCCAGAGCCAGCTCCCGTAGAATTCACAAAGAGGCGCCCCGCATCTCCAGGTGTTTGGGACAACAGAGTCTCCAAAGTTGTCCAGCTTGGAGCTCAAGTGCTTTGACTCACAACAACAACACATATTTTCTTTTTAGCTGATTCCTGGTTGAGCTATATCGTGTCCATCGATTTCTCTTTACTCTGTGGCAGCTAACTCTTCGAGCAGGGGGTTGGCTTCACTCTCTGGGGTCTTAACGCTGTCTGTCCTGACGATGCATGTGGGCCGGTGGAGGTTGAGCATGACCATGAGCTGCTGCCTCTCCACGCGAAGCTCCTCTATCTGGGCCTTCAGGTCTGAGTTGACCATCTCCAGGCGCTCCGATTCCTGAGGAGACAGAGCAAGTAGCAGACTTTGACACAACTTAACTAATAACACAATTCTGAGCAACCACATAGCCATGTAGAGACTGTGCTTGGTGATATGATCTAAGAAATCATATATTTAAAAAAAATGTATGTTTACAATGTCCTCAGTGCCCCCTCTATGGGTGGAGATGAAACGTACCTTTTGAAGGAAGTCTGTTCTCTCCTTCTTTTTGTTCCGGCAGCGAGCCGCGGCCACCTTGTTCTTCTCTCTTCTCCGTTTCCTCCTGTCGTCATCCTCCTCCATCTGAAACATGGGGGGGAAATACTAGCTGATTAGTTTCCTTGAAAAAAAAACACATGCACATATGGTAAATATTTGTGGCCATTTTCTTTTCATAGAGAATCTCAGATTGCTTAGAAACAAAGTCTGCATAAAACATAGTGCCTGCCTATTAGGAGAACAAATGATTACTTTCGAAATCTGGATTCTTTAACAACAACCCAGATTGAAATCATTGATGTTATGCAACACGTAAACTAATACTCCTAATGTCCATGTGGGGGCGCTACAGGTAAAGTAATCTGAAACAGTTACAAGGAGCTCAATTCTTACTGCCTGTTTAATATCCCAGTTGGATTTCATTTGCCCACATACAATGGCACGAAGGAGCACAAAAATAGGGATTCCATTTAAATCACAACATCCACTATTCATAACAAACCCACCCAACAACCCTCTCTATTTCACGTCAACCTGCACAATCACAATCAATCGCTGTTAGTCCCTCCCTCCCAGTCTCCCCCCTCCTCACCTCTTCCTTGATTTCCAGTGTCCTTTTCCCCAGCCTCCCTAGGAAGTGCAGAGGTGAGAGCATTGCGCCCAGGTTGCGGAAGTCGGCCAGCTTGAGCTGGTCTGTCAGCGTGGTGGCAGGGATGCCAGCGAGAGGCCCCAGGCTGGGCAGGGAGCCCGCCGTCAGTGAAGGGTCAGGGATCTGTCCCGGCATCATGTCCTCACCACCCTCCTCCCCCGCTGGAGAGAAAAGAGGGGAGAGAAGGAGAGGGTGGGGAAAGTAAGAGGGAGAGAGACTGGTTAGGACCGAAGTTATTTTTGAACAATTATTTTTAATGGCACACCCAGAGAAGCTTTTGGAATCCCGATTTTGTAGGATACAAATGCATGACCTCTACAAAAACTCCTTGTTTTCTGTGGGAATGGAATGATGTGGATATTCATTAGATGTTTCTAAATGGACTGATTCACAAGATGATCAAAAGTCCATGAGGACTCAAATGTGGCTGGGATTCATGCATACCATCCCAACCACCAGAACTGGCTTTCAACAATAGGGGGCAATTTGAACAGTTTGACCACAGCTATTCCTATGCAATCAAGGAAAACGGAGGAGTAAAAAAAACTAAACAGCAAGAAATAGGGAAAAAAATATGTTTACTGGGCAGGGAGGAGGAAGTAGCTGCAGAATTAAGACATCTCTCTAATCTACTGGAAGACCAAGACTGGGAAAACTCCTGATGCCCAAATAAAAAACAAATGCTGCAGATGTGAGCCATTCAGGAGCCTCAAGTCTGCCCCTCCCTGCGTTTTCCTCAGAACACCGTGAATGAGAGAACCGCCAGGACAACAGCAGAATCTTGTAGAAAAGCATGCTCGTGACGTGAAAAATGTGTGGTTGAACATGGTTATTAAAATATTTTATATCTGGGGCAAATACAGGCTTCCATGGTGATATAATTTGAATTCCCTTAGGATACAAATCACTTCTTTTTTTTTGTATTAATCCACAGATTTAAGCAGTGAAAGTATCTATTATCTATGGGCTTTACCGTCAGTGACAACAGCTCACATTTTCCTGCTGAGTTACATACTGAAAAATGTCAGTACCATAGAAACAGGTAAGATGCTCACTATACAAAAATGTATCTGTGCTTGTCTAGCTTGATAGCAAAATGTGCCCATTTGTGACCAGGCAATTGTATGACTGTATTGAGGAAAATCTATTTTTAGTTGCAAAACTAGACTTAAAACCAAAGCCAGAAGGGAGGTATAAAAATAAATATATAAACAGGGTTATGTAACTCTTATTCTGACAATCTCCTCCCAGCCACAGACTTATCTTTAAGTATTTCTGTGTTGCACTGCGCAGGGCGTTTATTGTCGGGCAAATGGAATGGAATCAAGTGGGTGTAGTTTTACTGGGTGGTGCAAACTGTACTGTGGTGCTACTCTATTGGTCTGTCACCAGTTCCAACTGCCCGGTAACAGTTTAAGGAGAGACTCTAATTGGAAGGAAAATATTCTCCTAGTTGAAAACTTTAATTTATTTTATTTTAAATTGGTCTCATAAGGAGGTGTGTGTGAAAATACTAGATTTAACCTCACCTATCATTGCTTTTACTCATCAAATGTCATAAAAGAAAGGGCAAAGACAGAAAAACTATTTACTAAGAACAGGCTTTAAACACATAGAATCAGTCGTACTTCAAGTACTAATTGTTAACATTAAGTGAGAAACTTTCTGACTGTTGACCAGTCATTAGGCTGAGGAAGAGAACCATGATGGTGACGACTACATCCTCCAGCATGCACTCTGGTCATCTGCCACCTTCTGCAGGCATGAATATGTTCTCTGCAACAAACAGGTTCTGGAACCAGTCTCCAACAAGCCAAATTAAATGTCTTGCCACTTGGAGAGTGCCCCCCTCCCCCACCACATTTGCACAGATACACAACTGCCCCCCCCACCCCCACCCCACGCCACCCCACCTACAGTACCTGATCTCTTTAAATACTGCATTTGGAAGGGAAAGACCCCCCGTCTCACTGTGTGACCTGTTCTGACATGCTAGCCTAACTCTGCAGACTTCCTGTTTGTCTAGCGTTCACTGCATGAGGTTAGATCACAGAACAGAACAGTCCACAGAGACATGCCAGCCCGAGGGCAGCAATGTTCACACTGAGAATGACTGGAACAGACGTCATGATTCCTTTGAATTATCAGGCATGAAATGAGCTTTTTTTCCTGTTCAAACCATTTCCCTGGCGTTATTTCTGACGGGGCGTGCTCTTAACAACTGATTGGCATTTTCTAAATTGAGCGATTTTCTTTGGAGTGAAAGTTTATGTTCAGTATACTCAGTCTGTTACAGTTTATTCTAATGTTCTTGTTCACTGCTCTTTGAACAAGCAGACATTAAAGACAGACAAACTTTTATTTTACAGTCTACTTTGTTTACCAATGAATGTCTAAACACGCTTAAACTCCAAACAAGGCCCATCAAAGACCTCCAAGAAGTTGACCCGTTTATCGTACCCCGGAGCTGATTTTACACTTATCAAAGAGGGGTGTTGATGGGGTGATTTTTTTCTTTCCTTTACCTCTTTAGTTTTTCAATTTCTGTCACCGATGGCCGGCTGCCCGGGATTAGCAGTCATTGTTTGATGATGCAACGCCTCATCTGTGTTCACGCAGTCAAGCAGAAAAGCCGGTTCCACGGCACAGACCCAATCTGGGACAAAGACACCCACATAAGGACTGGGGGAGTGGGCAGTATTGTCCGGGGCTGCCCAGAAGGACCAGGGGCCAGCACATGGAGGGCGGGGAGTGGAAATGTCATGCATTAGTTATGAAATATAGACCCAAACTTAAGGCCGGCCCTGGCAGGGGCCCAACAGAAACCTCATCTAGGCCCTGACCAAGAGGTGGGTGGGTGGGTGGGTGAATGAGAGTGTGTGTGCACACGCAATCCAGAGTGTGTGTGTGCCACGAGTGCAGGTACATATGCCTGGTATACACTGTCTTTATACAGTATACATGCTTGAACGCCCCTCGTTTCTCACTCGCATAGTTCATCTGTCTTCAGGTCGACCAAATGGGTCCATTTCCTGCTTCATTCCTGAGGGCAATTAGGAGCTCCAAGGCTGAGGAATTCAGCCCCTCACCATCAATACCCAGCAGCACGACTGGAGTCCCTATTATCCTCCTCCCTACAAGGGAGTGGGTGTGTGTGTGTGTGTGTGTGTGTATCAGCATGTGTGTCTGTGCTTGGTAAAAACCAATTTATTACCCCTGCATATTTGCTTTTTCAAAAGAACAAATTTAGATCGATTGAAACATAGTGGTGTAACAACGTGGCAGCTGAACGGAGGTGCCATAGTAACCTCCCAGGTCATAGTTCAGATTTGCTAGCTGTGTTATTTTTTTATTTTAATTTGGCTGAAATACCTCAAGCTTTGTGCTGTGGGGCTTGTAAAGCTCACCTCTCTAAGAGTGACATTATCAAAGCAGACATGCTTTCTCAGAGTGCTCCTTTGATCCTTGTTTGACTTTGCCAGCTCTCACTTTGGACTGAGGCATCGCCGGGCACCATCTCTCACACCAAGTCTTGCACAACTCTGTGACATCCAAAAAACACACCTCTGCCGTTTGTCTAGCTAGGTCTGAGATCTCAAAATGAACAATGAGAGTGAAGTCTCAGCCAAGACACGTTTGGCTGAACTGGCCAAGGCCTGAACAATCATCATTACATCTCGCACTCAGACAAGATATGTGCTGAGTATCTGACCCAACCTTTCGCAATCCTCGAGAGAGCCAGAAGAATTTGCTATTTTGCAGGGACATTACAATATCTTAGTCCGACAAAACCCCTTGTTATTTTCACATTGATAATACACAAGCATGAGGACCGGACAAAACGAAAGGGGTTCTCGATCTTGTGGTCATTGAACTTCTTGGGTGTGAGTGTGTGACTGACTTTGGGGACAAAAAAAAACTGATATTTTACTACTTTAATTTCTCTCGCTCCATCCCAGGCATAAAGCAGGCGTACAGCACATGCACACATTGGTCGAATCAAAAGAATGAATATTTAGCTAAATTAATTAATAAGTAAATAGGTATCTCTCTGAACACCTGCTATGGAAACCAAGGAGCAGTGATTGGGTTTAAATTAGTAGATTTTGAAAACTTTTCTGGAAAGTCTACAACAGCTGTAAGCCTTACTCTTAAAGTTATTATAAGAAACTGGTCAGAAAAGGTCCCTCACCTCATAAACATAAGAGTATGTTTAAACTTGTCTCAAATAACAATTGAAATAGAAAGTTATTGTAGTATAAATTACAGTTTAAGTAATTTGTCATGTTTGCTCTCAAGATGACCGTTTTGATTTACTGCTAAAACATTTTTATGATAACTGAGCTTGCCAAAACCTTCTTATTATCAAAAGACTTGGTAGAACTCGTATCTTTACACCAAATCACCAACTTGTCTCTGAATCTGTCATTAATGGCATTTACAAGCCTACACGAGTCTCTTTGAAATGATAAGGCTAAAATTGTGGTTGTCAGAAGATTATGTAAACTGGCAGCAAGTGCTAAATGTCAGTACTGACATTAATTTCCTCGTCAAATCCTGATGCAAATCATCTACTAAGGAAACTAAGTGTTCTCATCCACTTGGGGAAGACTGTTGTTATGAACCACACACCCACAGTCACAGTGCTCTGCATGCAGTCCTGTCTTCCTGTTTCAACGCACCTGCATTTCTCCATCTGGGTTGTGTTTGGAGTATGGAGTTATCTGCATGGCAAAATGTTGGAAATTTGACTAAACCTTGAAATTAACGTATACGCCAAACTTGCCAAATAATATGATTTAAGGCTGCCTGTTGAAGCAATCATCAGATGATGCAATCTGTGGTGAAGGGTTCCACCACGGCCGACACGTGGCCTCAGATATTTCCTCATGTCAGGCTGACGTTTGCTGTAATCGAACAACCAGGATGCACGGTGAAAACAGCGGTTTGTTTCTGTCACTGTGAAATTACCAGTTTATTCACTTTGACTTGTTTTTTAGATTGTTAGTTCCTATGATTAGGTGGACTACTGTACTTTTATACTTTTTGATTGGAGATCTGTGATATGTTTTTTGGTTTGCACCTTCCGGCCACAGTAAATTCTGTGTTTGTGTAAACCTACATGGCGAGTAAAACCGAATTCTCATTCTGACCTTTCATGACAGGTTCAAGTTCGGGTACTTTAGAAATCTTAACTTTTAAATTCTTTGTCATGGTGTACAATACTAATTTATTGAGAAATAAATCCTATCCTATGTGTGAATTATAAACAATACATACAATTTAATATAATATTAACCCCTAAAACATCTATAAAAGCTACATGAGTGTGTATTTGAGTATGACTTATGGCTTATCCCAAAGAATCTACTCTAAAGCTGACATGTTGTGACTACAACATGCAATCTATACTTGTGTGAGGCTAAGAAATGAGTTTCCCTTCCAAAGGTTCGAAATCACTAAAGATATTTGGAAATCTGCAAGGTATTGAATATTACCTCTTTGACTTGTAAAGAGCCTCCACTGAGTTCTCTGCTATAAACATGTTATTCCAACTCGGAACCTACATGATGTCTTCGTAAGGCTACACTTTTTTTTCAAGGAGCCCACTTCCACAGTGGTGGTTGGGTCAACACAAAGTTCATATGCCATGAGGACGGGTTTTTGGACATCGAAGAGACCTTGCAAATCCAGAGATACAAGGACTTGTCAGGGGGCTCCCAAAGTCATAGTGAGTCACCGCTGGCTGTTACATGGATACATGTAACTCGTCTGCTGTAGTTAAGAGTGCAGCCTGGCTCTCTCAGTGCTCCAGAGAGAGGCACTGGAAGGCATTTCTACCTAAAATAAACCGATGCGCGCCCACGTATCCCCCCCCTCCGCCCCTGCCAGTGTGCGCTGTCTGTTGGCTCGCCAGCCCTGCCCCAATACACGGCGGCGTTCCGTTTCTGTAGAAACCGCGCCACTGATGTGCCCGGGCAGGCAAGTTTGGGCATTAATACAACCCCATCACGCACAAACACACACAGAGTGGGGCATGTGCAGTTAAAGTCACACCGTGAAGTATCCAAACATTCATTGAATAACACACACACACACAAAACAACATATACATATCTTAACTTACTGAGCTCATCAGTTAAAACATGATGTTCATTCTAATGGCAGATAAGCCATGTAGTCTACAGGTTACTGTAGGCCTAACTGTTGGCTAACTCATATGTAGTCAAATCTAAATAGCCCTACCAGTGAGGTATACTATATATACTATAATGCTCACTGACAAGAGTTTGAATCTTCATCCCAAGGAAGTTGTTTCAGTTCACAGAGACCATGTCTTATAAAGTGGTGCACTGAAAGCAAAGCAACCAATCAAAGCACCATTGCCAGTTCCTTGACAGCTCCATTCTGTGATATGATCGACTAACTTGCTGATTCTGAATGTTTTCCATATAGTCTAGGCCCAGTCAGTCTGGCAAGAATTCAGGACCCCATTCCAGATGATTTTCATATACAATAAATAGTTATTTTTTCACATTTTAAAGTTTAAAGATTAAAGTTTATAGAAAGGATCAAGTATCCTCGTATTGTGAAAGGTGAAGATATGTTTCCAGAAGACATGTTTCCCAAAGTAAACTATTAACAGAGACCATTTCCTTCTAGGTCTACTAATGACAGCAACTTCATAAAGCTGAATTAGAGTAGCTTGAAAATGATGTTGACTAATTAAACACTTACTTTGCAGTTAGTCTGTAGACCTCTGATCTATGGTATAATGATGTCTGGAGGCTGTAAAAAAACAACAACAAAAAAGTTGGAGAAAAAAAAGTTATGCTTATTTTAAACCGTCTAAATCTGTAATTAAATGCCAACTCACAATTGGTAGGCTATACCTAAATACAAATATATATACTGATTAAAAAACACACTTTTGCTTCAACTGCAACAACGGAGGTGAGCTCCAGGGTTTAAGATCATAGCCATAATTGCTGACTTTGGGAACAAACAAAAAAGCCACTCATAACTAAAGAAAGCTTTTTCTCTCCTCGCGTGTCTTGCTGAGCGGTGTATAAATATTCCAGAAAACTCTTGTTACGTCTATGTAGGCTACGTTACATAATGATCGGCAGATGAGACAACTTAGATTAACCAAAAATATATAAATATTGTTACAATGTAACAATTACAAATGGGCAATTCATAATATTCCAAACACACGTGATTCTACGACTGCAACCGATTATTGCTAGGTTGTTACACTTGAGATAACACGGTTGTAACAATGAAGCCCGAGTTGAGCACAAAAATTCGGCATGAAAAGCGGTAGCCTATGATGGCTCCACAATCGACATCCGAGTCCTTTAACATTGCTAGCCTATATCAGATGGTTATGAAATCTAATTATTTGATACTGGTTTAACATAAACCCTGAAAATTCCATTATTACAAAGACCATAGTCTACACTGATTTGTTATAAAAGGTTTCAAATAACGATAAGGGATTGTAAAAGTAAATGAAAAGTGTGAAAGTTACTTGACTTTCAGCTTAATACAAAATGCGAACTTTCATCACTGAGAAAAACGTGTTTATTTACCTATTCGGGGTCCAGAATCGGAGACGATGATATAGCCTTATAGAATCGGATGTAGATGTTGAGACTAAAAGTGGTTGCATCAGACGGTTTAAATACTGATCGGTATCTGGGAGGGCTCGGGAATGCGGAAATTGTTGTCCTAGACGTAAGCATGGATGAAATATAAGAGGTTGTTGGCTCCACCCCTAGCAACCAAAAAAACACAGACAACATACTGAGAGGAAACTTCTGCCTATGTCCGGGGACATAGGCGTAGTTTACCCACGCAACTTGAAGTTGTGGCTGTAAACAAACATTTTCGGCCATAGATATTAATAGCATTATAAACAACTAGGCTAAATGTCGCAGTACATCGTGCTTTACAGGTACACCAACAGTACTTGTGACCTACTCTGTCTGTGGTGTGTGTGTGTGTGTGTGTGTGTGCATGTGTGCAGCAGAGCAATTTAATAAATTTAGCCGTGGAATTTGACGCTACTTCCATTCACACACTTGTCACTTCACCCTATTGCACCTGCTCATATCAGGTAGGCTATTCTGGTATTCTATTTGTGCCCGTCTGGCCTATCAATAAGACATGTCTATCTTTTGCAAATAACCCATTCAGCAAATAGCATCAGTCACAGATGTTCACAACTTTCAACCTCCTTCTGTCTGGAATAAAATTGTGAAAATAATAAAAAAGCATTTTTTTCAGCAAGAGGTTGCTTGTGTTTTCCTAACAACTGACATAGTATGGCACATTTACACATAACAAGCTGTTGTTATGAACAGTTGAAGGAGCAGTGTGTGGGGAGGTAGAAGAAATGTCATTAACTTCGTCATTTAGTGTAACTCCATGAAACTCCATTCCAGAAAAAAACTGCTTGGATAGACATGACTGGTATGGCACGTGTTGTCTCCCTCTAGTGGCAAAACATTAATGTTGACCCTAACATCTACAGTTTTATCAAGTCAGTCAAATATAACCTTATTTGAGTGAAGATCTTGGATCTTTGCATTGCCTTCACCAATCCTACCCGCACCCTGATCACGGACTCCTTTTATTTGCACAGCAAATATTATGAGAGCTCTCATTGGAGCTTCAGTTTGATGAGGGTTGAAGGGCAAAACAACAACAAAAATGTCCTACCAGTTCACTATAGCATTCCATCACTCCAGCAGACCTTTGACCATTGAAACATATCCACACACTTCCTATTTAGGCTAACGTGGAATTAAGGCCAAGCTTTTTTTCCTGAATATAGAGACTTATGTGAGTTGTAACTCAATAAGAGATAATAGAAGAGCTTGTGTTGAGTCTACTGAACTTGCCATTGAAAAATGTAATCTTGTGAACTAAAACTGTTTTAAGTGAAGAGTTTACAAATCAGCATGCCATGTTTGTCAACCCCGTCCCTTGTCAGGTTGCATAAGAGAGACGATTCTTCTATGCAGCCCTGGTGAATCTGTGTCAGGATGCTGGTTTGATTGTCTTGCCTGAGTTGAAGTGACAGCGCTACACTATGCCCTCTCAGCCGTTCCACCTGGAACAGCCAGGCAGCATTGCCACCCGAACCAAACTGAAACTTACCCGTTACTTATTTTAGATTCTAATTTAGTTCCGCTGTGATTTATGTCTAGATCCTGGGGGAGGTGCGTCATAGTCTCTCCAAACATAGATGACAAGTTTGGGAGAGGCATTTCACGACTAGAGGGAGGAGGAATATAAGCAGAAGTGAAACAGTGGTGGGGAGAGTCTCACACAGAGTCAAGGGATCCTGCTGTGTTCCTCTGCTTCAGACCCTCTGCAGACCAGGATGCAGAGTACACCAGGGAGGGCCCTCTCTCTCAGGTCTGTGAAGCAGGCAGACTAGGATGCAGAGTACACCAGGGAGGGCCCTCTCTCTCAGGTCTGTGAAGCAGGCAGACCAGGATGCAGAGTACACCAGGGAGGGCCCTCTCTCTCAGGTCTGTGAAGCAGGCAGACCAGGATGCAGAGTACACCAGGGAGGGCCCTCTCTCTCAGGTCTGTGAAGCAGGCAGACTAGGATGCAGAGTACACCAGGGAGGGCCCTCTCTCTCAGGTCTGTGAAGCAGGCAGACTAGGATGCAGAGTACACCAGGGAGGGCCTTCTCTCTCAGGTCTGTGAAGCAGGCAGACTAGGATGCAGAGTACACCAGGGAGGGCCTTCTCTCTCAGGTCTGTGAAGCAGGCAGACCAGGATGCAGAGTACACCAGGGAGGGCCCTCTCTCTCAGGTCTGTGAAGCAGGAAGCCCACAGATGTTCATCAGTACTGGGAGCCACATGCCTCCAGTCTAGTTGGCTCTTCACAAACGATAAAATACTAATAATAACAATCTCTTATGATGGCATTAAATTGAAAGCACACCAGTCTCAGCATGCAATATAAACATACAGTCTCGTCAATTTATTGAACCTAAACAAATCAAAGAAACATAATCAAACAGAATCATTTCTTAGAACGTCCTCTGTTTATGCTGGAGATCTTTCATCCCATTCAGAATCTATGTTCAGAGTTCACCAAGTCTGTGAAGGAGAACAAGTCAGATGAACAATCAATTGTTCCCGAAGGAAAGACAATGAAAAATGGCTGTTTAATGATTACATTTATTTTGCCCATTTCAGTCTTTCCACACACTGGCCAAGGCCATGATTGCCTCAGTGCAACTCTACTGTATATTTACATTAAAACATGAGGTTGGGCACCATCGCCTGCATCTGCTTCAAATATGAATGGTGTGCTTAGGTGGTTATTGGTTTTGCAAGCATAAGATAAAGGCATTCATCATTCTGTCTAAAGGGTGAGTGTCAAGGTGTAATAGCATTTTGAGAAACCGTTGAGTTTCATGTTCACATTATTTCCAAACAGGATTTTTTCCTCAAGCACGTACTGTATGATAAAAACATGCCAGGAACTACTAAATAATGAAGTAAGCTTCCTACAAACCAAACCGAATCAAGACAGTGCCAAGTGTCCAAATGCACCGCTATATTCACCATCCAGACGAGTCTTAGCTGATGGGGAAAATCCCTGCCAAACACACACACACACACACACACACTCCACATACACCTCCAGACACACACACCTCCAGACACAGCCTTGACTCATCTCTCCCTCGTCACCCTGCAGACACTACAGACTAGCTTCCTCTTTATTAATGCCACCTTTCCATAAATTCTCCTTCCTTCCTTCCCCTAACTTTTAAATAATCGCAGACATACAGTTATCAATCACGTTACACATCTGTCTACCAGCGTATGAGTGAATCTTCACAAATGCACTATTCTATTAACAGATGTTCCTTGTTCAGCTGGTGGGCATGGTTAATGCATGCGTAAGCAGATCTTTAAGGAACTGAGGCTCACATATTTTTAAATGAGGAGGTAGGCCTTGTCTAGAACCTTGCAGGCCTTCCACTCTGCAGTCAATTATGTAGACTGAATTTCATTATGCTATACAAATACGTATCATCCTCATCACCCTAACTGTAAACATATTCATAAATTGTACGCTATCCATTTGGCACGCTTTATGGCCCATAATGATGAGTATAAACTAAAAATGTTCTTGGATCTGAGTGTCTAACCTCTCTGAGCCTGTTGTACCAAGCTTTTGTACCTGGCCTGCATTGGGAGGCTTATGCTCACAGAGATCCTGTATGTCATATCCGCTTCTAAACCTCTTCAGTTCTGATGGCAGCTGTCTCAATGACTGTGTAGATTTGATCTACAAATATGTTCCACAGTCAACAGGTCATTCCGACTGTGCTTAAACGTCACCCACACGTGATAGCTGGACTTCAAGTCTTCACTCATATGACACTGATTTATCTGTATAAATATAGTACATCCTTAGGAATATTACAGTGGGTAGGAAACTGGTCATGAGGAATAATCAGGGTGAGATCATTCCTTTGGAAAAAGGAACGCGCAGTAGCAGGAGCATGAAATGTCCTACATTCATTTATGTAAGAATGCTTCTCAGTGTTGGACATAAGATACAAGGGGATTTTATGGTTGGTTGTAAATATTGAAGATATGTTAAAGGAAATGCTGTTTCCTGAATTAATTGCAGATATTTGAGTCTAACAATTGTAAAAGTAAGTTAAATTAAATAGATATTTAATAAAACTGCAAATACATTTAAATCAATTACAAAGCTAACATGTTACAAAGTTTCAAATCTTACCTACTCTATGATTATTGTAAATCGGAGAGAAAGAGTAAGAGATGAGCAAGGACAAGGAGTAGCCAGAGCTGAGATATGTGGAGGTCTTCTGTTATTGTACTAGTGTTTCTGATGTACGAGCGTGAGTGAAGGTAAAATGTTGCACAAACCAAGATAGCATTGCATAACTGTTGTTAATGTAAACTATTCTCCTATCACCAACACAAGAAACCTGTTCTAAAGTCGCTCAATAGTTTGACATGACTGGGTGGCTGAGTTCAACTGTGTTGACTCAAGACACGTGATCGTGTTTGGTTTATGTTTTCTGTGGTGGCTGTGGATCCACCTATGCATCCTCCAAGGGGCTCAGGATTCATTTCAAACGGACATTTACACCCTGGTGAAGAAGAGCCCAGCAGAGCCTCATGACAGTTTAATGAGTGTTGAATACAGGGCCTGTGTTTCACACGGGATCCCCTGACTCTGGTGGGCATGTTCAGTGGTGTAGTCTAGGATAGTGGGAATACTGGGGATACAGTCAGTGAAAGGTTGGCCTGACGGCTGGAGGCACAATGGAGCATCGGAGATACCAGAAGTTTGTTGTGTGTGGGCGTGATATCACTGTGTGGCCATTGTGTGCCGTGCCCTAAGGGGATGTGAGAGTGGGGTGGGAGTGTGGGACAAGCGTGCAGTGCCCCGTGGGGGTGTTTATGTAAGGGGGGGGATGTCCAAGTGACAAGACACCTTGTACAGCCCGTTGAGGGATTTCTAGGTGCGGGTGCTCTAAACTGTGTGCCGTAAGATCAGTGTGCCTGGCTCCATGCTGTACCTTATTTGATGAATTGCAATCAAAAGTATTCTTGTTGTACCCCGAGTTTTCCCTCTCCTATGTTCAGCTGCGTATTCGTACTAGTCTGAACAGTGACTCTCTACACTCCATAGCGGAAGCAAGGTTTATTACAATAGCATGCCTCTCCTTTGGATATGGAATAAAAGTATGTTGATAGGTGGTAAAACGGATTTTGTAATGATTTGCAGTCTCACACACAGACACATTGTGGTGGGATTTGCTGTCACTATGTACTTGCATTGATAAGACAACTGAGCGAGACTTCAACATAAACATGCACCCATTCTTCCGCAGACGTAAAAAGCTTTCAAGCTTAGGGTGTTTGAATGTTTACTGCCAGCCGAGTGTGCAGCAGAGAGCCTGATCCCGGCTGAGAGACTCTTCTCACACACCAATGCACAACTGCTCCGTTCACAAGGGTTCCCTGCACACATTGCTCATTGATGAAGTCAGTTATATTTAGGCTACACATTTAATAAACGTGTATTTATACATAGAATCAATGCATAAAATGCGTTATGCTTGTTCAAGAACCAATTTGGGACTATAGATTTAATGGCACATTTTCATACAGATTTGACGAGGTGATTTAGATGGAAGTTATTTTTTTTAAGTACAACTCCATTTCGTCCTTTCACTGCTTTCGAGTGCCGCTGTCGCTCACTCTGGAGAACTAAAAAGGAAATGTACAAACTAATGTCCAATGACAAGTAGTGTATTTAATACGTGTCTACTATGTCTGGGGCTTCTGATGTCAAGGCTTATTGTTGGTTTTCTTACCGTCAATGCTACAACAGCGAGTCTGTCATTCATGTCGCCCTACTCGACGCTTTGTCTTTATCCCGGAAAATCTTCGAGCGTGAAATGTGACACCGTCTCCATGGAAACAAAACAACTGAACTTCCATTTATGGACATGGAAGTGAACGTCTATGCGTGCAGTGCAAATACGTTGTGACGTACTGCAATGCACGTTCCGTGCCCTACATTCAAATTCCATTTACCGTGTGAATAGTTTAACGAAACCCATTCCCATGGGTTCCTATGATCTTGTTGCTCCTTCTAATTAAAAATATATAATGAAATCCTTGGATTACGTTAGTTTATAAATAGAAGGGGAATTTGTATGTAGTGCAAAATCGTCAGTGTTATGACTGTGGAGACAAATTGGTCAAACAAACAATATAATTAATATTTTTTTTATTAGTCATTTTTTGTGTTCTATGTTTTGCATCTGAACATTTTTTGTGTTCTATGATTTGCATCTGAACAACAAGTCTCAACTTTGGAGGTAAAAAAATAAACTATATCGTAGAATACATCTTAATAAAGTACATGGCATGATGTTTTCATGGAAAACTTTAAATAAATATTACTTTCACCTCATACAGTAAAATGATTAAACTGTTTACACATGACTAAAACTGTAATTCCATTTGTTATAACACAATCTGTTCACAGTGTCCACACGAACCACATTCTATTTTCATATTACACTTAGGGATGACAAAATACAAAATTGTACTACCTCTTTGAAACCAAACGGTTCACATTTGCATGCAATTGATATAAGGACAAAACCAATATCTTGTTCAAGAAAACAGCGCATTTGCTGCCATTGCACCAATTCGATCTGGAAGAAGTCAAACACAGTCAAAGTTAACTTTTAATTTCATTTATGTAACATTTGGTGGTTAGGATTTACACAACAGCAAACAAACATTACAAAACATCATTTGAAGGAACCATATAGACTGGTAAGTTGTTTTTGAATAACTGTATAACATATCCGCATAACAATTGCATAACAGTTTTACAAGGCCAAAAGTGTGGGAGAATGAAGACTATCTTTAGTGAACTCCGACCTCCCCAGGCTACCTTTGAGGCTCTCTGCCAAGAAGTCAATCTCCGAGCAGCTGAAGGAGAAAGCAGAGCGGTAACTGCTACAGGTGGGGCTTGAAGACACAAACGGGGTACCGAGGGGTTCAAGGTCATTTGCCACTGACTTATACAGGGTTTCCCAGTCAGAGACGCAGAAGGGGCCTCCAAGGTCAATGTCAGGTACGGACACGGCCGTTTCAGAGGTGTTCGTCAGCTCTAAGCTTGGGACCAAGTCCTCCAAGTCGTCTCCCCTCAGGTCCTTCATGGGCTCCTCTATGGTGGCAGTGGCGCACAACAGGATGTTGGAGTTCCCCAAGATGGCCGTTGCAGAAATGTTAGGGGCAAAGGCTTCCATGTCCTGCATCAAGGGGCCCTCCAATGCTACACTGCCCTCTGGGAGTTTGCTGTGGTCTAATATGGAGAGTATCTGAGGGGAAGCCGGAGGGTCTTGTAGCATGCTTTCAATATCGCCATCGACGTTGGACAGTTTGCAGGTGGGTTGGTGGGAAGCTAGGATCTGTTCCAGTCTTTCTTTTTCTTTCAGAAGGTCGGCTATCTCGGTCTCCAGTGCAGTCTTATCGTCCTCTAGCTTGTCTGTTTCCTGCAGGGGAAAAGCAGATACCCGGGTAAAGATTTGTTAGGAGGAATAGCTGACTAGAGTTTTTGATAAATGCTGCCCATCCAATTTTTGATTGGCTTTGGTCAGTCTGACTTGGTTATGAATGTGATGTGAATATAGAATTAAGTATAAAATAGTATTACCTCATGTTTCAAAAATATAATACTCTTGCTATGTGTATCTGTCTTTTCAAAAGATAAGGGGACATACTTACACTTTGTAAGGTATCTGTAAGATCCCTCCGTCTATTGCGACACTTGGCTGCAGCAATCTTATTCCTCTCCCTTCTGATCTTCCTCCTGTCATCCTCCTCCGAGGAAGGCTGAATCAATCACAGAAAAAAAGGAAATATTTAAATACGTATACAGTCCGGCCATCTCGTCTCGTCTTGAAGTTGGCACGATATATTGGCATGGACAATACATCATTTTTCCGCAGTGCATGTGGTTCAAATACACCGTCGTAGACGATTCGAGTGCGTGCTGTCTTCAACACCAGACTGCGTTCAATGCGTGCGTTAAATGCTGCACTGTTGGCGTGGTCTAGGCGATCTGCTTTTCACGCGTAATCACTATCGCTCCCTACACAACTGCCTATTTAAGACCGTATATTAAATGTCGAATTTAAAAAGTACCTGTTTTTTGTGTTCTTTCTTGCCTGTGGACTGTCTCTTGCAACCACCAGCCCTATGAGAGGACTGTACAGTGCCGTGCACTTTCCTTGGTTGATTGCGGCCAGGGGAGGGGGTGTCAGATGTGAGGACTGTCGGCTGCACCATCCATTGCAAATCCGGGGAGGTAGAGATTGCAGTCACAGTGGGAACAAAGGTGGAGCTTGACGCACCTGTTTCTGCACAAACATCCTGCAAATAAGGCATAAACAAACCGTTCAATTCATATTGCCATTTCAGATTGATCATTATAAAGGGGCTTTCGTCGGATGCATTTATCTTTGACCTTCATTATTGTGCGTTAGGTAAACGCATCAATCATTTGAGTGAGAATGTCAACGATGATCAGATAGCAGCCTAATGGCTGATGTGTCCACAAAGAAAGGATACATGTTGCCATTATCATCAAAATCGATCAAATGTGGATTTTAGGATAAATTCTGACGTCGACACTGACGCAAGAATCAGTAATGCACAATACATAAAAATACGAATTGTGGCTGGCTATAACAATTGTTCATCGTTCTTTACCATTTTAATACAATCTATTCGTGTCTTAATTTGGTCGTTATCAGGTCTCCATTAAAACAATATTAAAGGTCATGAGAAAGATTACAGACGTTTTAATTGGTATACTTAGACATTTTATAATTGTCGTTACTGATTGGAATGACAGGTCAATACTTTGCATATTTTTCTGTCAATGGAGGCGTGCATTTTAAATCGGAGGGTGGAGATCAATAACTGTCAGTTATTCAATCAGTGATATAATTTTGTCATGCAAACTAGGCTAAAACAGATTTTTATAAGAAATATTCAAAGCCTCAGGGTTAGTTTTCCTATTTATTTTTGCCGGTTTTCCTAGAACATTATTAACCTAAATCTGTATACAGGCTTGTACCTTCTGGTTCGTGCCGTCCGTAGATGATGCGCTAGAAAGCGAGTCTGGAGAGTTCTGGCTGCACACGGGGGTGTCCCCAGAAGACGATGTCGTACTACAGCTGGACGACGAGTCGTAATCAGGGCTTGAGTCGGGATACATCTTTTTCCCAGGTGGCAACTGTTCTTCTGTAAGTAATAAAATACCTCTTTTGCTGTTCTGATTATTCAGAATTCACTATCAGTGTTAGAGGTTCACGTACATGGTAACTGTTCAGAGAGTGGAAATCTCCTCCTTTTATAGTGAGCTCGAATTTTATGAATGAAATCGGTGTGGTGAGACAAAACCATTTCAGAAAGAGGGGAGGCTGATGGAAAGGAACTAAACAGGTTCATTGTTGCAACAAAACAGCTTATCTGAGTAAAGATTAGGCTATATAAGGCAGGTAAAACGGTTTGGCTTTATCTGAACGTATTACATATTTAATGTGTTACAAATTGAATCCATGTTTAAATTACACCCCCCTTCAAGAAAGCGGTGGATGAAATCCCCACTTTATGAATGAACTACGTCACCATGCAGAATTTGCATGACGTACCCTATACGTTTTTTTGTGCACACATCGCTACATTGAGCACATAGGCTACTTTCATAATAATTACTTAACTACATAGTAGTCCCCGTTAACGATGCCAAATTTACGCACGTATATGTGTGCTACATTAAAGCAGTAGCTTTGTAATTTCAGATAACGTCACTAAACATTTCCATGCGTTCCAATGCGGTTCCACTGCAAGATGCAATTGTCTTAAGCCAGCGTCACATATAGCCTACACAAATATAATACTGTGGATTGTATGTTAGGGTTCTAATCATTGCATAATAAAGCTGGAGATGAAGGACTCATTGGATTCACTGGCAAATATTGCATTCTTGCTGTAGATGTATGCATGGCCTGTATAGCTATTATAAATAGTTCATGATGATTCGAACCAAAATTATGCCATTTAGTTCTAAAAGTTATAAATACCTTGTAATTATGCTATTACACAGCCAGATGGATACAGCTCCAGCAACAGACTTGTCGCTGTATTGCGACAGCCAATCACAAAGAGGACCGTTAGGACCATATATGGTATATCCGGTTCACATGGCCGCACAAATCCCTCTATTTCAGATAGTGCTATGTCGTTCTGTTTCAAACAAAATAAAAACTAAAGTAAGTAGGATTTCAGTTACAACGGATCAATTATTTTAATTATTATAAATATAAAGACCACGGATCTACAGTATAACACACATTACAGCACCCATTTACTTGCGTTCAAACCATGGCTGTTGTTTAATGAATATCGTGCATACCCAAATCTCGTGAATTGTGGACGAGAACACCATTGTTCAAATTCGATGACCTCACAATGCTTTCAAATGAGACTGCAATGTGAACCCAGAAATACTAGAGCGGTGCTCTTCCCGGCAGTCACGCCCCCTGGCCCCTTTACCGGCATGTCATTAGGGTGGTCGTTCATTAGGTCGCCTTTGGCGAGGAAGGGGGCAAAAATAAAAAGTAAAAAATAGACCCTTGTCACTTCACCAGACATGTTTTAACTTGGGGTAACTTAAGACTGAATGTAAGAAACTCTCTGAAGGAGTCTATTTTAGGAAAAGGATAACATCAGAGCTTGAATCAGAATCAGAAGTGTTCAACTGACAGATCAAATTCGGTGTAAGCTAGTTATTGGGAATTACGGGGCGGGGGTGGGTTCTGAAGATTGTTTGTATCACTGATGCTATTTACTCAATACACTCAATAAAGGTTATCGGGAAAACTACCATTTGATACTTGATAAAAACGTTTGTCCAGAGACAGTAGCCTAAACGTTTATTTTGCTGACTGAGTAGCCTACTGTCTAACTAACTCAAACCTGTTGCCACACTCTTTTAGAACAAACATTGCGATTATGCACTTTAGTCAAATGTTCTGAATAAAGCTCATGCCAATTTGTTTAGATACCTAAACAAACAATGTCCGTGACTGCGGAGGCAGGGTGTCCCATTCCACTTGCTCAGCTCCGAAAAGAGCTGTGCAAACCGAGAGCGTCACTGACGCGAAGGGGTGGGGCGTTGCCAGGGCAACTAAGAATTTTCAACAAAACATGAAGCTGGGAAACGCTGCTTGATGTTAGGAAACCAATGAGAACACTGATACTGCGAATTCAGATAGAGAGTCGAGACAGCCATTGTGGATACCAATACTTTCCATAACATGAACATTTTTGTACAATAGTATTGTAACTTTTTAAATCCGAAATTGAAAAGCCTATATTTTTTGATATTTTAGCATTTAATCCATGCAGCCTATTGGGATTTTAGACTGAAAACGTATACAAATAAAGCATGACTCAATTATTAATAGTAATTATTAATAATTATTAATAAATAAAGGCCATTATGTTTTTGAGATGGTGCAGTTATATTTTGATGAAGTAAGCAAACCTATAGCATTCCTGAGGGAACACCTTTGGCTTGATGAACTAAGGAGAGGCTACTAGGTCAAACCAATACAACAAAAAAGAACACACCTTTCCTGCTGTGCACGCCCAATACACGCCCTTCTCAGAATTGCGCGCGCACAGGTACACACATTGCCGTTGGGCAAGACATGCGGTACAGGAATGTTGTTGGGGCTTGACAGCAAGAAAACAGCCTCGGGCCAACATTTTTGCTGAGTTTGTACACAAATGGAAAAGTACCATGACATCTGCTTAGCTTGAATATATAAATCATCTAACCCCAGTAAATACACCGGAATGCATTGATAAGCCTGGTATAATGTTTTTTCTCTTTGAAACTTCGAATTTATTACTTATACACTTTGTTTAAATACAAACCATTGATGAAACCACATTAGGAAAACAAGAGTTACAGACTACACATTTTCAAACGATGCCATGTTAGGTATATTTAATTCATATAAACATGACACCTGTTGCCATTTTTGATCATATATCGTATTTGTCCCATGCTGTCTTCACAGCAACCTCTTGTTTTCTTTACGTAACGTCACATTACTGCGTTGACTAGACTATCCTCCCCTTCCAATCATGGTCCGCCTTTTTCACAGGATACGTACCATATAAGGCAAATTACGTATTGGGGTTCCCTTCTGGAACGTTCCATGTTTTAGGAATGGGGAACTTGTAACTTGAAACATGCACCTCTAGACAATCATTCTCACGAAAATCATATTTAAGGACACAACTTTAGTTGTATTAAAATAACTGTGCTTCACATAATTAGTATTAGTCTTTTGTAGATAAATTTGAATGTTTTGACTTGTTTTTTTTGTATTCTCCTCCCCTAGAAAGATGGTCCCACCTTCTTCGCGTCAGTAGGCTTTCCTCTGCTGAAAAAAAAGAAAGAAAGATCAGGCTATATAAACCCAGCGAGCAGTGAGAAAGGATAGTCTAACTTTGAGCAACGTAGAAATCAGCACGACAACACGGGACTTAAACTCAGGACTTAAACTGTCAAACTTGCCAAAGGAACACTTTCTTCGAAGACAACGTCAAACCTTTCAATATTTTTTTTAAATTGCGAGTATTTTCGTGATCTTCCGAAACGATGATGTACACCGCTTTCAACACAGATTGTGACTCTTCATCCCGCTGCAGCACCGCTTCTCCATTGGGTGACAACCTAGCATACTACCCTTCTCCTGCGGGATCATATTCAAGCATGGGATCTCCCCAATCTCAGGTATGTTGATCAATCAAATGTGCATTGCTTATTTAATTGAAGAAAGCACACAACGATTCAACTTATGCTGAACCTACCAGAACCATAACATCGAAAATGATTGATTCAATCATTCTATTATTTTGAGTAAGATAGGCAGAATTAAATGCATCAAAAGTCCACTATAGTATGTCAAGCATTAACTCTGTAACAAGGCACGCAATCTTCATTCACCAAGAAACTCCAGAGAGATGTTTAACGTCATAGCTTACATCACGGGGATATTTATAGACCACCCTGCTTTATATAGACCACTGGCTTCATTCATATGCAGTGCATTGCTTCACCCAATGTCTCCAATATATTTATATGTCCTGTGCTGACCAGCTTTTCCCTTCATTCCCTACAGGACTTCACTGACCTGACAGTGCAAAGTGCCTCCTTCATCCCCACAGTCACAGCCATCTCTGCAAGCCCAGACTTGCAGTGGATGGTCCAGCCTCTTATTTCGTCAGTGGCCCCTTCTAACAGAAGCCATCCCTACAGCTCAAGCCCCAGCCCATCCTATTCAAGGGCAGCAATGAAGTCCACAGGCAACAAGGGCCACGGTTCTTCCAGGAGGAGCAAGATGGAACAGGTAATGATCACATCCAAGAACTGGCAGTGAATTACACAAGAGGGAGTGTCCCTGTAAATATAAAAAGCAGCCCTGTGTCCTTTAAGGTTACATATGACATAGAGATAGAATGAAAGAGTTGAGAATTAATGTGAATGTTTTTCTTTTTGCCAGGTTTCAGCTGAGGAGGAAGAGAAAAAGAAAGTCCGCAGAGAGAGGAACAAGCAGGCAGCAGCCAAGTGCCGCAACAGGAGGAGGGAGCTTACTGACACTCTCCAAGCTGTAAGTAATTAAAAAAATAACACAATCCAGCGAGACTTATTGTATATCTACAATTCATCTCCAGCACTAAAACAATGTTAATTAACAGCCAAATTAACAGTGCTTCTCCCTTTTGATTGGCAGGAAACTGATGAACTGGAGGATGAGAAGTCAAGCATTCAGAACGATATTGCCAACCTACTGAAGGAGAAGGAGAGGCTAGAGTTCATCCTGGCCGCCCACCAGCCTATCTGCAAGATCCCCTCTGACCTGGACTCTGGATTCCACACCACTTCCCTCTCTCCCATCGAGCTAATCCCTCAGCCCCAGAATACCATTACTGTGGCACCCACCAGCCAGGCCACCACCATCTCCACCTCCCTCTTCTCAAGCAGCCCTGTCCTCTCCAACGCCTCTAACACCAGTGGTGCAGTCAAGATGTCCGACCTGGACTCCACGCTCGAGGAGTCTCTTGACCTGCTGGCCAAGACAGAGATGGAGACAGCGAGGTCGGTGCCTGAAGTGGACCTGTCCAACTCGCTGTACACCCAGGACTGGGAGCCCCTCTACACCTCTGCCAGCAATGACTTTGAGTCCCTGTGCACACCTGTAGTCACCTGCACTCCCTCCTGTACCACCTACACGTCTTCCTTTGTGTTCAGCTACCCAGAGGCAGAAACCTTCCCCACCTGCGGTATCGCCCACAGGAGAGGCAGCAGCAGCAACGATCAGTCCTCCGACTCCCTCAGTTCCCCCACCCTGCTAGCTCTGTGAAGACACTCTTCCTTTCAAAGCAACACTATCCAGAACACATGCACTTAATGTTATGTAGATGTGCAGATAACAAATCGCAGGGCTATGGAAAGGACTTCTACTACCAGGAAGCAAATCTGTTATGGTTGTTATCCTTATGATTTGTTCTTTATCTGAACTAACTATATAGACCCACTTGTCTCTTCTTATGTAGCAAGTATAAGCATGTTTTAACTAATACCACCTAATAGTCTGAGTTTACAAAATAGACAACTTATATTTAGTTTTATGGTGCTAGATAACCCAAGTTGTTGTAGTGTTGCTATATGTTGTTCAGAGCAATAGATATCTTAAGCTATTTTATTTTCTGGTTGATGGAATGTGAGAGTATTGTGTTTTTTAAAACATGATGTGCTTTAACCATGGTCTGAGTGATGTAACTTAGTATGAAAGTTTTCTGTGAAAACGTTAGTGTTTTTAATTTATCAAATCTATTTTTTTACATAGTGTTAAAAGGGAACGAAATGCAAACTGTTGATCATTGTTTGCGAACCTTGTAACAAAATAAATATATGACATTTAAATATAGCCTATTTTGCGTCGAAATTGTTGTCTGAATGCCTGTCTTCCTTGGGAAGAATGCAGCCAAATGTAGGCTATTCCAGAATAATCTAGGGTGGCTACAAACCATAGACCGTGAAATGCCTGCTGCGCTATCTTATCGACTCAAACCCAACCTTTCAGGAGAAATGGCATGGAATAGCTTTACTTGGGGGCAATTACTGTCTAATATTAGACCTCCTAAGAGACAGTGGTCTATTTCTCCTGCACCTCACAGCGTTGGCTCTATTTATTGTTCCGTCTGTTGCCAAGGTTGACTACGCGTCAGAGCTCTTACGTCAGTGCGTTCTTTTCCATTTTTTTTACCCTCTAACGCTAGTGGGCTGACGTTTAACTTCCGTGCCCAAATAAAGATTTTTCTTCTTCTCCCGGTTCTCAAACATTGACGATCAGACACGTTTCAAACATGTACTAGAATTATAGCTGTATAATGTGCCAGAGGCTGATCTGTCTGAAATGTTAGCTATAAGTCTTGCTCTTGCTTGAATATATCCATAAACAATACTTCCAAAATATCACAGTATTTGCCAGGCTAAGTAAAAGACGACTGTTATTACTGATACTTCATATTGCCCTTTGGAATTTAAATATGTCTCACCTGTTCGGGTCTCAAGAAAAAATAGAATGATAGACGATGGGGTGACAGTTGTACTTCATTTCAAATTATTTCCTTTTAAACACTATTCCAGCTATTTTATTTATTATTCTGTTATTCTTATAACTCTACAAACGGTCATTTACTTGGGCCAAACTGGGTGTCTGGGTTAGCAGTACAAAGGCTTTTTTTAAATTATTGATTTCAACCAATCCTTGCATCTTTTTGCTGATGCTAAAAACAGCAATGTATTTTATTGTCAGATGCACAGAACACAAGGTCAGACTGGGCACTGAAATTCTTAAGACAAGACAATACAAGGCAACTTGGCATAACATGACATATAAGTACACAGAACTTAGAATACATCTATGCTAAATAAGTAAACCTCTGAAATATAGAGATAATATATCATATTCTATACAATATACCAAACGTCTAATACACATAATAACCCATACTAACCTTATAAACCTATTCTAGCCTAAGATAAGAGAAGTACATGAAATGTACATTAAAAGTACATGAGATGTTTTTAGTTTTTTTGGATGTTTTGGTACAAAACATATCATCATTCATCAAACAGTTATACTGAAAGTATATTGCTAATAAACAACTAGATGTGTGTGTGTTTGTGGAAGGGGGGTTAACTGTAGTCTATTGAGAATACCTATGTTCTACTGTGACAACAAACCAGTTAGATCATGGTTGGTAAATTGACTCCCAGTCCCATCAAACTCAGACAGATGAATCAAGCGTCTGACAGGTAATTCAGATATCAGGTAGGTGAATATGGTGTTGCCTGGTTTGGAATGATGATGTCATGGTTTTTGTCCCAAACACAGTGTTGTGGAAAGATAGAAGACAAGAAAGATTGTTTTTGAATGAATGATTTCATGTTTTGTCAACACTGTGCAACCAGAAATAATTAATGCTAATCCAGAAGTATGATTACCCAACCATTCTGAAATTGAATGGTAAAATGTCCTTTTAATGTGAGCTAATCATTCCTGGGTAAGGACCATACAGTCCCTATTAGCTCTTAATTCCATCAGGTCTGAAATTTCCCTTGTATAGATATAACTGTCACAGACATTTGCTCAATAACTCTACCCAGGAAATGTGTTGTACGTGTTCCTGTGCACAAAGGGCGGAAGTCAACACAGCATAACTCCCTTTGCGCTGACTGTTTCAGGCCTGTATGTTGGACACACCCTTTTTGTGCAACACTCCTGACATCACACCCGCTGTTGCACTGCACTCACTATTGCATCACTTATCTTGATTCCTCCTTTACTGAACATTTTCCAGGGAGTGCAGTCAGATAGCACCGAAGAGATTAAAGACTGGTACACTCTGAAAATGTAAAATTACAGTAATATTGGTCTTAGCCCATGAATCTATAGCAGTTCATAATTCTCAACCCACTCTACTTAATAGGCAACCATTTTCTATGTCTGTGTGAGAAAAGCACCCAGTGACCCCAGACTCTTGTTTCATAAGCATGTTTCAGTAGACTCTGAATAGGCTATTCAATGGCTGTTCAATGTTCCCTCACACAAAAGATGTGCTTCCCCCTAGCTTTAGTGATGCTCCTACATGTGATAACTAAATGTACCAACTTTCTCTATTAATACCACTCGCCAGGCCCTGGGAGATGGGGCAGTTGCAGAAATAGCAGGTGCTCGCTGCTTCTTTTAACATCAGCATCAACAGCAGTAAAATTAGAACACTGTGACGCCAACCTGCGTCGGTGCTCCTACCCAGGGGAGGAGGCAGGCAGCGTACGCCTGAGAAGGAGAGGGGAGAGAAAAAAAGGAAAAAGGACAAGGAGTGTGTGTGCGTGAGAGAGGCTGGGAGGGAGACAGAGAGAGATGGAGAGAAAGAGACGATGAGCAGGAGGGTGAAAACATGCGGGAGAGAAGGAGGTATGGGGAAAGAGACAACCCTGGCTCGATGAATTTGTTTAGTACAGTGATGACGGAGGAGCCAACATGCCATGACAACAAGAGCCCGGTTTGGATTTCTTCCATTTTCATCGAAGACCGTCAATTGCCATCTCTTGACTCTCAAGTGTGCAGATGTTTAACGCTTTAGAAATCCAGAAATACAACCTAATTTCATGCCCTTGTCTGTGTGTATGACAAACAACAGTACAATTCACTGAATGTATTTTTTACACGTAGGCTAAAGCAATCAAAAAGGCTGAAAGTAATATTGGAAAAATCAATTTCTGATTTAATGGTGCACATATGTCAATATGAGATGGCTGGGTCAAAACGTCATGTGTTGACATTCAACTTTGAGGCCATGTGTTCCATACTGTCACAGGGATAGGACAATAAATGTCTATCCTGGATACTGATACTTAAATACTGGATACTGATGCTTAAAACCCGACATTGGCAAACATCCACTTTGTATTTCCAATCCACTATCAGTGGCAGGAGGTGTGCTATTTTCAATGTGTCTACAGCATGGGTAATAAAGTCTCTGATCCAGATAGTGAAAGCCCTTTAATTTAGGGTGTGGAGACACACTTGCGTCATTCTGTTTACCTGCTTTTGAAGGTGCCATATTCCTTAATGTATGACCTGGCTAGTGACGCAAGCAGGCTTGTTACCTTCCCTCTTGTGAAAATGGCGGATAACACACGTTTTATTTAGAGCAGTTCACTACTTCAGCACAGTCCTTCAGGGAAATCGAGTAGTATATAATTAACCATTGCTCTGCTGGTTGAATTGACGTTAAAGTCGGTGAAGACTGCAAGGTGTGTAGGACTTCACTGTGTGTCAGTATGATGACATGCATTTCTGAGTAGTTATTTAAGGAACAAAACTGAAGGGGCATCTCTGTCCAATGATGGCTGCTTACTCTGTGACAGACTCCGCTAAGCAGAAAGCATCGAGTGCTGGATTGCCTCTTGGGAGCCAGTGAGGGGATGTTTCCCTGGAAACTGGACAGCTCTGTCAAACGTAATTGGGTAATCCCTGTGCCGCTGACAACAAAATGATAGCCTTGGGGATTTCTTAATACCCCAGTGAACCCTGAATATGATATTCCTGTTCTCATACTGTTTAGGATTAACCCACACTGCTCTGGCTGTAATGCAATGTAGAACTGGGAAAATATTTATCAGTATGAGAACAAAATAAAAAATAAAATAGGCATAGTTTCTGTGAAATACTAATTTCACGCAAAAAAATCATAAGAAAATAATACAGCTTCTGTGCAGTGGTGCAATGGAGGCATGTTGGATATGTTGCCATGGAACAGACATGGTCCTTTTATGGTATCTTAATTTGAAACAAGACACAAAATGATTAACATTTTTTGTTAAATTAAAACAATTACAACTAACATCAGAGGCATATTTGTTTTTGAAGGCTTTGACTGGAACTGGAAGACGCGTGTAAACCTAGTCTACATTCATTGTACGTAGTACACCAGCAGTCCATAATATTTGTTGAACTTGTAAATGTTGCAGTTAATCTTGGTAGGATTTCTGGGCACAGTTAATAACATTTTTTTTTCTTCTAAAATCCATGCACATATACCTCCTGAACAGCGGTTGCGCTATTGAGCTGCCCAAGCCAGTCAGTTTTATTTGGGGTAGCTAGTGTTTATTTCAGCTAGCTTGCTGCTTGCTAGTAGCTAACAGCCATGGCTCGGTTCGTTTTCTTACTGCTTTTACCGGTTCTCATTGAATCGGTATTTTCAATTTCATTCTTTATACCGGTTAATTCTAGGAAGTGTTTACGGGAAGAGATCCACAAAGACGTTCTTGTCACAGGGGAGTATGACATTTCCGAACAAGCGAACACCAAAACAAACCTTAAGGTGAGTTTGGTGGCGAGGATGGAGCAAAGCCTAGCTAGTTTAGCAGAATACTGGTTTACTTGTTAGCAATCCAGAGCTAATCGATTGATTTAAACCAGCTAAGCTAGCTATCACTAGTAGGCCATGACTTGGTTAGCTAGCTACCTATGTAAAAATACACATTATCTTGCTATCTATCAATTAAAAACTCAAATCTAAAGTAGCTGAGTTAAGTTAGCTAGCGAGTGACATGTTAACAAGCTGCGTCCAATTATTAGTCTGTCTTTGCTATTGCTAGAGCTAATTAGCTACTGAGCTAGCAGTAGCACTATATGTTGAGAGTCGTCAGCTAGCAAACTGTGCTGTGGGCCTGACTTGCCCTTCCTGGTTTTAACGTTACACTTACGCTAGCTCTATGTCTTTATGTTTTCGTCTGTTAACTGTGGATTAATTGGACACTCATAATATGGTTATATACGGATCGCATATTAACGTTTAAATACGGTATCTCTGAAATCTGTGTTGCTGGTGATTTACTTTAGGCAAATGTACCTCTGTCGGTTCTGTCACTGTGGTGAACTCTTAGGATGTTACACGTCAGTCTTAGCCCAGTTTGCCCAACGAAAATGTTTAGCTTGCTTCCCAACCAGCTAGCTACATTTAGCAGGCTAGCAAGTTAGCGTCCCTATTAGGTAGACAAATATGAAAGAATGAAAAGCAAGTAGGTTAAAAATAGATAACATGATCACTTTCAATTAAATTACATGTACTTGTTTGATTTGTGGAAATATTGGGTAGACCCTTAGCTACAAAATATTGGACAACGTGCACCATCTGTCAGATCATTGGTTTACAGAATGTCATTCTATATATCACTATGGGCAATTGGGCATGTATTCATTTTGTAAGTAAAGGTCAATTGTATATAAATGATCAATTGTCTGCTCGAATATGGATGTGGTTTACTTAGGAATGGTCTGATATCAAAACTCTTAATATTTTAGATTTCAGATTCCTCGACTCACACCCTGTACTCCAAGGAAGATGCAATGAAAGGAAAGTTTGCCTTTACTACGGAGGATTATGACATGTTTGAGGTGTGCTTTGAAAGCAAGTCTCCAATGGGTGAGTAGACACGCAGTCCGCCATAAATACTGGTAACTGGTGATTATTTCAATATATTCAGTTACAGAGCTTTGACACTTCAGTCTAGTAAGTTAAGGACAATATTTGTCACATGTGTCGTGCATACTTCATTTAAAGATTCTTTAAGCAAAATGAACAATTCAGGTATAATGTAACCAGACTGTTGGCTTTAACTTGAATCTGTGTCTTATGTCAAACAGGAACTGGGAGGGTCCCAGACCAACTGGTCAACCTGGACATGAAGCATGGAGTGGAGGCCAAGAACTACGAAGAGGTGAGTAGTCAAGTTTGAATCATATTTTTTTCTTTAAATGAAGGAAAATTGCTGCTTGGCATTTAAATTTGACTTACTCTTTGTAAGTGTAATATTGATAAAATATTATATTTATGCCATACCATGCATATGGAGAGAAATGAATAGGTACATTATTAAAATTGGGGGCGGAAACTGCCAATGCCAGATGACCTGATTTATAAGAAGGAGAGGGAAAAAAGCTGGGAAGCCCTCTAGACTGAGAATCACCCTCCACCCACTCAGACAGATACACATTCTGCTGAGTGAATTCCAGTAACTGAGTGGGCAGGAGGACTGCAGCGTATTGTGTGAATGTAGTAGGCACGCCTGTGTTGGTGGATGTACTGTACTGGATCAGCCGCATCATGCTTACGTATACAAGTACGCCTGAAACCAAATGCGTGTTACAGTAGAGAGCAGAACAAATCTAGTGCCAAGACGTCCAACATGCATGCACAAATGCCTACCAGTTACACAACTATTTGAACAGATTGTTCTATTGGCTTGGATCTCTCCCAGATGAGATCACTCGTCTGTAATTACTGAACATTTTGTCAAGTTGGCAAGCAATGATTAGAAATGATGTATCGGGCCTCATAAAAGCTTTGAACTTGAAAGATGAAACATGAAAGAACAAACTGTGTGTTCTCTTAGTTACTTTATAAAAAGTCAGTTTGTCCTTGGCATAGATTGCAACATAGTTTTAGAAACACAGGAGCTCAAGAGGGCCATCTACTGGACAAAAGGCATAGCATATTTAATTCAAATACAGTTTGCAATTATATACCTTTCCCTACTGACCTTGAAGTAAATGTTTTAAGGTTAAAGGGTGAGGTGGTGAGTCCTTTGATCTAATTCATGTGAAAATGATGTGTTGTTGATTGTTGGGTCTTCTATCTAATCAGATTGCTAAAGTGGAAAAGCTGAAGCCCCTGGAAGTGGAGCTCAGGAGACTGGAGGACCTGTCAGAGTCCATTGTGAATGATTTTGCCTACATGAAGAAGAGGGAGGAGGAGATGAGGGACACCAATGGTAGGAATACTGAAAGTCACTCACAACATAAATGTATCAAGCTCTGATAAAAGGGAAACAACTCCAAGTTCTGTTTTGTCCCCTGGGCTGATTGTGCAATGATTAAGACAACACCCCAAACTCGCATGAATTGAATTACATTGCTGATATTTCTTTCTATTCATTTCAGAGTCTACAAACACCCGTGTTTTGTACTTCAGCATTTTCTCAATGTGCTGTCTGATTGGCCTGGCCACCTGGCAGGTGTTCTACCTCCGTCGCTTCTTCAAAGCCAAGAAGCTCATTGAGTAAATTGGCCCCCACCCCAAGAATTGCCCCAGGGGAAGTAGCCAGCCATCGTTGCATCCCCCCATCCACCCATCCACCCACCTCAGACTACCTTCAGCAACCAGAGTGATTGAAGGGCGCAACGCTAGTTTTAAATGGTGTGAAAGGGCACTATGGGTATCAGTCCTCTGCAAGTTGAACACCTATGTGGAGATTTCGTTTTTTGGGGATGGAGTGTTGGGAGCGTAGCTGATAGAATCAGACAGGGGTATATGTACAGTAAAGATTCAAATCTTAAAAGATAAGTGAAATCTGACTTCTGTTTCTAAGTGTTCTATCTGCAACGTTTGGAATATTGCATCCTATAGAAGAATTATTTAATTTTTTGCTTGAATCTGTCATTTATTGTGTACAGTTAGATTTTCTTTTTGCTCAGTATCTGGTTTGAATGGATGTACCAGGAGTAAATGTTGCCCTTCAATTGTTCTCTTTGCAATGCCAAGCAAACTAGATCACTGCCCATTTGTGCTAAGTGAAGGCTTCTATAGACATCGTAAAGATTTGGTTTCTCAGAGGAAACTTTGGCAACCACTGAACCTTTTGTGTTTGTCAGTTAATTTACATTCATTTTTGGTAGCTAAAATTAACAGCGTCTTTGTTTTGATATTGTGCTTTACAGTTGCTATTACAGCTGTTTCAGGGGGTGTGAGTTATCAGGAAAATGATATCCTCAACAGGTCACGTTTATCAAAACGCTTGCATGTTAAGTTACCAGCTGGTCCTTCATGTTTCTTCAATTAGATCACATTGGGGGTAAAGAGTAATTCTCAACAGAGGGTTGTTAATGGAGGCCATTAAGCCATTTGACATGTCAGCTTTGAAATGGTGAAGGGTATGTAGTAAAAAGAATACAGTGACAAGCCCCAGGGTTGATGTGCTTAATTTGCGTAGTTGCTCACATCATGTAAAGTGAAAGACTGGTTGTCAGGGGATGGTAATCTAATCCAAATGACTGAACATAAAATATCTATCCAGCAATCTTTTTATTTGTATTATTATAATTCAGGGGTTTGGTTTACCTAAGTAAATGTGGAGGTTAGAATGTAGTTCTCCTTGGTCACTTTTACTACTGCATCTGTGGATTGTGGAGATTTTTTAACGGTGCATTTTACGATGTGTACGGTCAATGATTTCTATGTTGATTGCTATACATTTTATAAAGGTTTATGTTGGGCTTTTATTCAATAAAATATTGGATGGATTTACAAAACATTCCGTAGTATTTGCTTTGTAATTGCCGAATAGTTATACTGTACTCTGTCATAAGATCACACGTACCATGATCAACTGGTATGGAAGGCCAACTGTGGCAAAACGTCTAAATTTGCATGCGTGTACAGACGTCAAAAATTATGGAAGGCCAACTGTGCCAAAACGTCTGAATTCGCGTGCGTGTACATTCACCTATAGGCGCTACCTTGTTTGCTAACCGGCATTAAAATAACCAAAGAAGACTGAAGTTGTGTGTGTGATTTCGAATTCTGGTGAAGGCAGATCTCAGAAAATGTCGACCTCAAACTTTCTGAACAATTGTGCCTTGACTTTTACAGAATGTACTCGACTTTTATCTTCAGATATGTTGTATGGTATACAAACATCTTTTTTTCAGTAGCTTACAAAATAGCCTTACAATTGTTGATAATGTCATTGCCAATTTATATCAGCCTATTTATTAACCTTAATTCAATCAAGATCGGTACACGTCTGTACACGTTCATTTTTGACGTCTGTACACGCACGCGAATTCGCACGCGAATTCGGACGTTTTGGCACAGTTGGCCTTCCATAAACTGGGGGTACGTTTACGCATAGGCCGGGGCAGAGCCATAGAAAAAGAGAGTTGCGACACTTCCATAGACTCCCATTGTTATCGAGGAATGCGGAAGTAAAGCAACCATGAGGCGACCAATAGTTCCTAGCATCGTATTTTCCACCGTTGAACCCTATTCATTTTCAGTGTCTCCGAAGTTAGTTAGCTGGTAAATTGACAAATCCTGAATTTTTTCATATTTTTATCACCACATATCAATTGTTATTAGTAGTATTTCTTATAGCTAGCTTTAGATAAAAAATCGTAAGATTATAGCTTGTTAGATTCTAAATGCAGTTAGAGCTAGTAGGTCTAGTATCTAACGTAGAGCTAAGCAACACTTTTACTGATAGCTCGAGAGCACGGGTTTCATAACCAGAAGTCCGTTCGTTTGTAGTCTGTCATATTAGTTCTAGTTATTGGTGTTCGTTGGCATACAAAGTTAGTCTTCTCTTATTAGTCTATAGTACATCTGATTATAGATAGCAACACTGAATTGCAGATCGTCCAGCTAGCTCTCTTGAACAGTTGCTGGTGATAATGGTTAGATTCAACTTGCATCAAGTAGGCCTACTACAAATATAAGTGTTGTTAATGTGGTTGTGTAAGTGGGCAGAAGTTTAACAAGTCATTTATTTCAACAGTCAAAGGTTAAACATTAAGTGGACCAATATAGTCCTCATTAGGCTACTGTTTGGTATGTACAGAACTGGTACAGTATGGTAGCTTGCATAGCCATTTCTAGCTCAGCTTCACAATATTGTGTTATGTATTATAAGTGAATGTAATACATACATGTTAATAAAGTAGCAGACATACATGATACAACAAACCAGTAACCAATTGACATTATGTGTTAATATACCGTTAATATATATATATATATATAGGTGAATCGAGTTGGTGCTTCTGTCTGTCCCGCCGAAAACCATTCAAACAGGTTGACAGCAGTGGGGTTTTTTTAACAACAGCGAGCTACCGGAACCACGTGACAAAAAAGCTCTAGCTTTTTTCCAGCGTTTCACTGGCAGTGAGTGTTCACAGTGTTGTATTTCACTCCATTTTACACCAAAAACGTCAGGGAGGACTTCCTTTTGTAGATACGAGTCAGCCGAAGATAGCCAGAATGTCGGATGTCTTCCAACGAGCTTGTTTCAATTGGTAATTAGCCTGAGAAAGCGACTTCCGTTGGCCAGCTTCATTGAAAACCATTCAAACAGTTTGACAGCAGTGGAGTTGCTAGGAACTATTGAGAGCTACATGAACCACGTGATCACGTGTCGGCGAGATCATAGCGTGTCGCAACTCTCTTTTTCTATGGCTCTGGGCCGGGGTATGCAGAGGTACAACGGGGTTTTGAAAGTGCAAAATTGAAAAATACTAGAGTTAATCATGAAAATATTGGTGTTGGTACAAACATGGGTATAGGAGGTACTGAAGTAAAAAAGATTGAGAACCACTGATCTACAACAAAGAGTATAAGTTATTTGCTGTAAATAACAACTAAATTCTAGACAATGACCCGGAAGCCATCATCGCCTGTATTTCCGGTTCTCAGCTCTGATGTAAACGTGATGAAAGTCTAACCAGAGACAACTGTTAACGTATTGAAGTGTATAATTTCTTCTAAAAAAACAAGAATATGCCCGGACCTGACAAGGAAACAGACCTTACGGAGCGAATAGAGGCGTTTCTGGCCGATTTGAAGCGTGGCGGTAGTGGAATGGGACCTCTCCGTGGCTCAGGGGAAACTGCCCGAGAAACAACAGCCTTGCTCCGCAGAATAACAGCACAGGCACGATGGAGCAGTGCAGGTATACTTTTTGTCAGATAGCTGGCGCTGTTAAATAGACATACTCTAGCTGTTTAAGTAAATGATCACAGTTGTTAATGGACCGATAGCTTGGTATTCTGGGTTTGTACTGTACACATGTTCTCCATGTGACAGCTGTCAACCATGGATGATGGTGTCAAATTAGTAGCTCTAGCCTACTGACTTATTGTGTAGTTAGTTAGCAAGGGAGCTAGTAAACCAGGCTAGCTATTGCGCCCGATTAGCTAGTTGGCTAGTTGTGTGCTAATGTTAACTTCATGTGTCATCGTTGAGTAGCTACTGGTACGACTTGTTTGCTTTTGCGTAGAGCGACGGAATTGTAGTAGTTGAGGTTTGAGGTTGACTTTACATACGACGCCAAATGTGCATCATTTGAGTGAAATACATTGTATTAAACAACACGTTAAAGATATTGTCTTTAACATTTTGTCATAGGCGATCTGATGGACATTCTTCGCAAGGAGGGGAGGAGGATGACAGCCGCCCAGCCATCAGAGACAACTGTTGGCAACATGGTCAGACGGGTGTTGAAAATCATCAGGGAAGAGTATGCCAGGTCAGAATACATTTTGTCCACCAAGAAGTCAGGTCGTCACACTAAGTTTAGTTCTTCTTAGTCCTACTTGCCATATGAATCAATACAGTGCATAGAGTCACCAGCGAGCAGGACCCCAAGTCTCTATGGCAACACAAGTAATTTACAAGGGGGGTCGGGATGAGAAAAAGGTTTGAGAAGCACTGATTTAGGTAGTCCTTTATCTGACCTCTCATGCCTCCCCAACACCAGATCTCGAGGCAACAGTGAGGAAGCTGACCAGCAAGAGTCACTTCACAAGCTGCTCACATCAGGAGGGCTGAGTGAGGAGAACTTTAGGCAGCAGTTCCCCCCTCTGAAATCTAACGTCATTGAGGCCATCAACGAACTGCTCACAGAGCTTGGTAAGAACAACCCTTAGTGACTGCTATAGGGAATAGATGCAGTCAGACAGCAAGTGTGTTCAGAGCCAGCCACACATGATCATCAACTTACAGTGTGACATTGTTCCAGAGGGCACCACAGACAACATCGCCATGCAGGCCCTGGAGCACATCCACTCCAACGAGGTCATCATGACCATCGGCCGCTCGCGCACTGTGGAGGCCTTCCTCAAAGACGCCGCTCGCAAACGCAAATTCCATGTCATCGTGGCAGAGTGTGCCCCCTTCTGCCAGGTACTGTCATATATCTTAACCACCTGTAAGGTATCCATAAGGGCATGATATACCTCAAAGTACAAATAACTGTTTCTCTTCATGACATCACGTGTTTCATTTTTTTTTCTTTCTAGTTTCTATTTGTTGTTAGTAAACAGAGCCATGTTATCGCCCTTTTTCTCAACAGGGTCATGAGATGGCTACTAGTCTCTCAAAAGCTGGCATTGAAACAACTGTCATAGCAGATGCAGCCATATTTGCTGTCATTTCGCGTGTCAATAAGGTAATATATAAAATTGTTATGACAATTTAGATAACCTAAGGTTGTTGAATTTGTTAAGATCACCCCATGAAAACCTCCTCCTTTGAAGATGGTGAACAATTGGGAATCTCCCAGAACTAGCAGTAGATTAATTGTAATCACTGACTATTTCTCTCTCTCTCCAGGTCATCATTGGCACACAGACGGTTCTAGCGAACGGAGGGCTGAGAGCGGTTAATGGAACCCACACGTTGGCGCTAGCTGCCAAGCACCACTCCACCCCGCTCATCGTCTGTGCCCCCATGTTCAAGCTCTCCCCACAGGTAGACCCAGCATTGAGCACTCACATAGGACCCAGCCACCTAAAAAATAAAAATAAACTCCACTGCTTCATTGAGGGGATTTAAACATTTCTGGGTGTGATGGTGATAATAACGCGTGCATTCTTTGTCCTCAGTTTCCAAATGAAGAGGACACATTCTACAAGTTTGTCTCCCCACATGAAGTGCTTCCGTTCACGGAAGGTATGATGGAGCACAGAAACGCCCTATTTATAACCTAACTGACATGGCAGTAGCTGGAGCTGTGGTTTCAGATCAGTATTGATCAACATGAAGTTGAACTCTCAAGACTGGCTGTTAATATTTTCCCCGCAACTCCTCTTTCTCACCTAATAAGTTCCCAGTAATATTTGGGGGGGTCTAACTTTAATTTCTGTTTCCTGGGTTTCCTCTGCCCCACTTCCAGGTGAGATCCTGTCCAAGGTGAACGTGCACTGCCCCGTATTTGACTACGTTCCACCGGAGCTCATCACACTGTTCATCTCCAACATTGGTGGCAACGCCCCCTCTTACATCTACCGTCTAATGAGTGAACTGTACCACCCTGAAGACCACGAACTCTAATCAGTGTTTATAAATGACAATAATTAAAAAGGTTGATGCAAACGTATATTCTGGTTCTTTACTGAAGGATGGTCATTTGTTTGTGTATCAAACTAAATTATGATTAGTTTTGAAGTTGGATGTTTACATCAGCACAGGCTAACATGCAGTATAGGTGTGCTTTCCTTCATTTGTATATTCTGGTCAAACCATGGTGCAAATTATAGTTTTTTTTCTCTTTCAAAAGAGACGTGGCTTTGAATGATCATTACAGAAACTGCATCAGTCTGACATTGGATTGCGGCTTTGGTATCATATTGTGAAAGGCTGAAATACATTGAAAGACTGCAATCTCGTACACGGTTTAACCGAGAACGCTGCCCCCTACTGTGTATTATAAGGAAGTATAAATGAAACACAAGAAATTACAGCAGTTGACCGGAAGGAGGCAGTCGGTTGTAGAGCTTTTGGAGTGGGAGATCCCCTATTTTTCGACCCGCTCCCTCAAAATAGTAAGACTTGCTGCGCTAAATGAACAACGTTGCCAAATGAACAACGTTTTGGTTTTAAAAACACAAAAGGAGACCGAGTCTCGCTATATTGCTCAGGCTGCACTACAGCGTCTATTCACAGGCGCGATCCCACTACTGAGCGGCACGGGGGCTTTGGCCTGCTCCGTTTCCGACCTGGGCCGGTGCACCCCTCCTTAGACGACCTGGTGGTCCCGGGCTCCCCCAGGAGCACCATATCGATACCGAACTTAGTGCGGACACCCGATCGGCATAGTGCACTGCAGCTCAGAACTCCTGAGCTCAAACGATCCGCCAACCTCAGCCTCCCAGTAGCTTGGATTACAGGCGCACGCCACTGCGCCCGGCGAGTATGTAGGAGGTTTTTAGGGTTTTTGAATCTTTGAAAGAGATTGCGCAACACATTGTGCTCTGCACTGCACTCTTGTGGTGACATGTGGATTTACAATTCACGGTTGGGAGAGAGGGTGCACCTTTCACTGCAACATGAAATGTTGATTCATATTTGTTTCATATTATTTCACGTACCAGATTTTTAAATCACTTTCATCATAGTTCGCATTGTCTTCTTACTGTTCTGATAAATATTTGTTTCACCGACATGTATCTATAGTAAAAACGATTTATTATTACAGTGTTGGACCTATGTATTGAGATTAATTTCAATATATAGTCTGTAGGCCTAACAGTTTTTATATGCTTTCACTAGTGAAGTTTTGGAACGGGGCTGATTTTTCCTGAAATAATTTTGCTTCCTCGAAAAAACACTCGAAGTGTCAACGCGTTACGCATCCGCAATACATTTTCCCGAAATTCCCCATTGTGGGACGAATAAAGGGTTATCTTATCTTATTTTGATAGATACATTCCTGTTACTGTTCCCTCGGACATGAGGGAAAGCTGAAGATCAGTCTGTCCAAAACCACTGTAAAGGACTACAGACGGATGTGTCTGCTCAGTGCTCACATGATAGATTAGACGGCAGCATCACTTTGGCTGTTTGTCGGAGACGCCGACGCTGAGGTCAAAAAACGAATCCGAGGAGTTGCACACATGGAATACCTTGGCCACCGTTACGGAAGATATACGATTAATTGTCAAATCTCATAAACCTGCCCGTTGTCACAGACCACGATGAATGAGGCCCCCTGACGCCAAAGGCTCATCAACACTGTTTCAAGTAGCAGAAGGAGAATGCTGCTACTGAGAAGATGAAGGTAGAGTATGATGTATATCTCCTTTTTACTGCTATAATTGTTTCTGTTAATGTTGGTAATCTACCTAATTTCCTCTCTCCAAGTTGTCTCTTTCCAGGACCAGGTGCGTTTCTTCTGGTGCTGCTTCCCATATTACTTCAAACTCGAAGTATGGATTTATATTTTTGCACACCCCAACCTGGCCATACCCAGAGAAAGCTGGGGCTTCAATTCTCTGGAGGAACCATATAAGACTAGCACTAACTTTTCATTTACTATTGAACCTGAAGCAAATTCAAGTGTTCAAGTCCAACTTCATGTACATGTTAACCGTAGTCCTATGTACACGTTAACCTTAGTTGGTTGGTTTGGATGTCCAGTCGCGTCAGGACAAACCGAGACTCTATATCTCTCTATCTAGAGGCTATATTTGACATCATGTTTTCCCTCCCATTACTACCACGCAATGATCATCGACCCAAAATAAGACATAAGACAAATATTCACAATCAAAAGACAGACACTGACATGTTGATATGGGGTTCTTTTCCTTTTACTCCCCCCCAGTAAAAAAAAACAAAGTCAAGAGTACAGCAACTTACAAAACCCAGTTACAGTACCTGTTAAGTTCAATTAAAAGTAAGTTTCACAAATGAATTTAAAGATGAAATTAAACAACAGATTGGATAGTGTGGTCAATCCAGGACAACAAAACAAAGATGCGATGTGTCTTCCACAGCAGCAGCAGCACATCTGGGGCCGGTAAGGATCTCAACTACACAAAGGGACAAACAAAACACTGGAGTTAACTTACAATACAACCACATACCTGCAGTCCAATACTCATATTATACACATTATATTTCACTGAATCGATTAGTAAATTATACCATACCTGCATAGTCTCAGCGCTCTTCGTGTGTGTATGTGTATTGTGTTTGTAGTGTTCCTTCCTACCTGCTCTGAGTTTTTGTCCATTTGAGGGCGTGTCTGGGGGGTACAGAGGTGGAGGGGTGGTAGAAGGTGCATCCGGTACGCCTGCACTGGGCTGCAAACCTGCAAGCCTGCATAAAAAGACAATGTGTTCATATCCAGTCTGTTCCTGCTTTGGTGACTTCACTTTTCCACTCAGAAAAACAGTGCCAGCTGCACTCCCACTTACAGGACACAACTGTAACAATCCTTCTGGATGTATAGATACTACGAGAATCTACAAAATGCATCTCAAGTCAAGGTCTCAAAAGAATGGTGCTCCAGAATCACAGATTTAGAGTTGAGCATTAACGTATATGGCGGTCATGTGTTCCTACCTTGGGGTGGTAGAAGGGGCAGTCCACCTTCTTACACTCTGGGAAGAAGCGGCACACACCAGCACTCTGCGTCTGTGGAGCTGGAGTATAGACTGAAGGGGAGACAGGAACAGGGCTTCAAAAGCTACACATCTCAAATGGCTCATCCATGTCCTAAATGCCCACTCAAACATCCACAATCCTCCCCAGACCCATTCAATGACACAAAACTCATGCTGATACAGGGATTTATTTCCTGGTAATACTGGCTGCTGTGTGGGTGTGTCCTCCTACCTGGTCTGGGAGGGGGGGCGGGGCCTCTGCGGCTCACGTGAGTGAAGGGGCAGTCTGGCTTGGTGCACTTAGCATCGTATTTACAGTTGGGGTGGACGAACAGACATTTCTCTCCAAACTTGCAGTTGGGGAATGTCCTTCCATGAGACAAGAATGAAGACACAAGAGATTAAAACAGAGCAACCCTGCATGCCATGTACCTCTAGCCCATCGACTTCACCATTCTGGACAAGCACAATTATAAAATGAAGGGGTGTGCAGCAAAAGCAATATTCAATCCCATCTCCAGGATGTTTCACCTGTGCCGCCTGTGTTCACAGAGTACTTACTTGCACTGTGTGGTAGGATGGTGGTATAAACAGTCGTCTGCACTCTTACACACGGGCCAGAACTTGCAGCGTTCTGGAACCTTCTGTCGTTTGACAGGGATGGCCTCGTCTTCCCCCATCTCCATCTCTTCATCTAGAAACGGGGGGGGATGAGATGGAGAACATGACTTAGGAAGACACATAATACACCATGTGCAGTACATCTGGAACAGCCACATCTCAACCCACCCCCAGTGTCCTGAAAGAGCCTTACCGTCAGCAAAGAGGGCTCCATGCTGGAGCCTCTGGTGGATGCTCAGTTTTGGCTCACGGTTCAAATGGATGGCTGCCTCGCCTACGGCGGTCTTAGCCACTCTGGCGCCGTCGTCCGTCTCCATGTCGCAGTCGGCGAGGTTCCCAAGTGGGCTGGGGATGCCGTCCAGCGTCACGATGAATTTGGGACTAGCAGAGCCCAGCACAGAACCCTTCTCCTTACTAAGGAGACACAGAGTGGGAACAAAACCCTTCAACTAGGAAGAGCCACAACACTCACACCAGAGGCCGAGTTTAGGTCTACTAGAAGCACAGCACTGACAAGCTGACTATTATGAGCGCCTGGTAAGAGGGCAAGATTGAAAAAGGCAAAAACTCTATGTTGTGAGTGTACCTGGCCTGCACCATGTAGCAGGAGAGGGAGTGTGTGTGTGTGTGTACCTGGCCTGCACCATGTAGCAGGAGAGGGAGTGTGTGTGTGTGTACCTGGCCTGCACCATGTAGCAGGAGAGGGAGTGTGTGTGTGTACCTGGCCTGCACCATGCAGCAGGAGAGGGAGTGTGTGTGTACCTGGCCTGCACCATGTAGCAGGAGAGGGAGTGTGTGTGTGTACCTGGCCTGCACCATGTAGCAGGAGAGGGAGTGTGTGTGTGTACCTGGCCTGCACCATATAGCAGGAGAGGGAGTGTGTGTGTACCTGGCCTGCACCATGTAGCAGGAGAGGGAGTGTGTGTGTGTGTGTGTGTGTGTGTGTACCTGGCCTGCACCATGTAGCAGGAGAGGGAGTGTGTGTGTGTACCTGGCCTGCACCATGTAGCAGGAGAGGGAGTGTGTGTGTGTACCTGGCCTGCACCATGTAGCAGGAGAGGGAGAGTGTGTGTTTGTACCTGGCCTGCACCATGTAGAGGGAGTGTGTGTGTGTGTGTGTACCTGGCCTGCACCATGTAGCAGGAGAGGGAGTGTGTGTGTGTGTGTGTGTGTGTACCTGGCCTGCACCATGTAACAGGAGTGTGTGTGTGTGTGTGTGTGTGTGTGTGTGTGTGTGTGTGTACCTGGCCTGCACCATGTAGCAGGAGGTGTGTGTGTGTGTGTGTGTGTACCTGGCCTGCACCATGCAGCAGGAGTGGGTGTGTGTGTGTACCTGGCCTGCACCATGCGCGGTGTAGCAGGTGTGATGTTGTCCTTATCCAGCAGGCCCAGCCTGCTCCTCACAGAGACGGGCTCCTCCCCCAGGACCGGCCTGCTCATGATGAAGGAGCGCGTGTCCAGGGCCTTGCCCTCTTGCTCCTCGGCTGCCTCTGCCACTGAAGCACAAAACACCCCAAAAAATTCATCGTCTCTTCTATAGCACAATACTGGGGACGTTACTTCACAAGCTCTACAGTTTGAGAACTCCTGGTCCAGACTCCAGGCGCTTGGGTATAGTGCAGGTTCCACCTACCTAAGTCAGAGGGCAGCGTTGTGGCGTTCTCTTCCGGCTGCTCCAACTGGAGACGGGACGCCAGCGATCTCGACTGAACTGGGAGGGAGAGGACATCGTCTCAAGATCAATATACCTTTTGTAATTAGCTGCTGCATTACATGCCATTATAACTAGTCAACCAAATGCAGCCAGAATTCTAATGTCCGGGGTGGTATGTGACCCACCAGCGTGCCTGGGGGGCTGGAGCCCGGTGGGGGTGTAGGTCTGGGGCCGAGGAGCCAGGCTGTGAAGGTGTTCCTGGACCAGCTGGATGGCGGCACTCATCTCATTGCTGACCATACGGGTCCGGGGCGCCACGGGCACCGTCTGCTTCTGGTGGACTGGAGGGCAACATGAAGAACATCACAACTCAGCCAAGAGCTTGTGTTTCTCCACCGCTCGTCTGAAGGTCTGCAGATGGATCAGTATGACCCTCCGATCGCCAGTCACTGGGTCAGAGTTCTCCAAACCCTTCCAATGGGGTGTCCAGAGCCTCTTAAACCCCTCTAGTCATGCCCTATCACACACACCATCAATCAGCTAGCATGGGAAGCACATGTACCTGTTTGGTAAGCTGTTGTCTTGGAGATAGAATCCTGTGCCTCAGAGATGGCTTTGAGAAGCAGGTTCTTATTGGCCTGTTTGGCCGGTGGCAGGGAGGGTCTGGAGGAACACATACGACACATTCATAACCCAAGCTAATACTACTAAAGGCTTGAGCATTAGAATATGAAGCCATCATTTATTTAAAAGACAACTTTTTATATAAAAAACTAAACAAAAAGGTGACACTATTCTCTGCATTATTATTATTCTATGTATGTATTTAGGTGAAGCCTCTTTGAGACCAGTGGGGTTCTTGTTAAAGCCCTAAATGCAGTGCTGAACGGTCCCACAGACGGCACCGACGCTCACCTGCGTTCTGGTTTCCTAGGCAGGGAGACCCGGCTGGACATGCTCCGGGCCCCATATCCTTCATCCTCCTCGTCATCATCATCATCATCTTCATCCTGGTCGTCACTGTCCTGAGCCTCGTCTGCAGCCCTGCTCACCCGGACCACGGAACTGGCTACGGGCGCCTTGCGTTTCCGTGACGCCTCCTCCTGCTGCTGCTGCTGTGAAACAGAACAGGATTCGGTCAAACGCAGGAAGGTACTACAAGCTAGGGTTACTGTGGTGATGACTTTGATTATCACGGTGTACATTCATAATTCTAAGGAGCTTTACAAGGGTGTTATGGTAACAAAAAAATATATATATATATTCACATTCATAAGCAAACCCTTGGATATTCAAAGCAGTTGTTAGTCCCCCAAGATTTTAAAAAGCTGCAGTTGCTGTTCAACATACCCTACTACTGCTGGCCCCATTTCTGGAGGTCCTGTTGCTTCTTCGGTCCTGCATGGCTCCTTCCTGGTGCCTGCTGTGTGAGGACCCCTCAAAAGACCTGTAGGTGTCCGCAGACCTGCCGGAGTAGGACCTGCCGGGCGGGGGTCTGTAGACCTGCGCCGTGGCACGGCTGGAGTTTGCGCGCGTGCGACCACCTGGGACGCCTACCTCCACCACGTCTGTGGCAATGAGGTCATCGTCCAGCTCGGGCTTCATGTCGATGACCGCTTCGGAGGACGGCGGCTCCATCATGGGCTTCACAGTGGACGTCAGGCGGGAGGACATTCGCTCTGCTGCGGCGGCCCTGCAGATAAACGACAGTGTGTGACGTTAACCCACGTCGTTCATATAGGTGGCGGTAGGTTGGGGTCAAATCTCCTACCTCATCCAGATTTACATGTATGTGTCGTTACCTTATGTTTTACTAAGACAAAAGCCAGAGCCACGATAACATGTTTAGCTAGTATGACAGACACACCAGATGCATGGTCACTGGAAATCCCCATCTGTTCAATGGCAGTTCCCCTACATAGCTTTAAGAGCATGGACATATGTTTTGAAATAACTAGAAATAAAGGTTTTGCAGTGGCGTGGTATCAACCAGTCAACATTCCTATTCTTCGTCGTCGATTTGAAAAGAGACATTGATAGGATGAGTTTTTAGCTTGGCACCCGTTGAGCCAAGGGTTATATTTACATTTCCTGATGTAACATAATGCCTCTGGCATGAAAAGACCAATGTCTCACATGGCCTGTACTCCAACTGCTAATTACTCGACAATAAACTGATCCAAAATGTTAATCTTCCAGACCTTATGATGACCTGCAGACACTCACCTTGCATGGTGGTCATGGGCAGAGCTTGACACACGGGTCTCTGCCCTGTCAGAGCGTGTGCTGGACACAGCAAGGGCCTTCGACCCCTCCCCCTTCCTGACTTCGCTGCCCAAGTCATGACTCTCAGCAGCAGGAACACCACTATCAAAGAGCTGGGGTCTTGAGGTTGCTGGCTCTACATGCAGATAAAACATCACAGTATCAGCTACAAGGCCATCGCAATCAGATGCATTTTTAAATGATCTTTTACAATCAATAACCGCGTTGGCAGTGGGATAGTATTTTAGGGGGACTTACCCACTGCAACAGATCTTAGCTTCTCAAGGACACCATGCAACCTGCAATGACAACCAAACACAAGCAACTCTATTAACATATTACCGCGAGGCGAATACAGTACTCATAGAGAAACACTCAAGTCTAGTCGTATAGAAAAACATCTGCTAGTTACCAGACAGTAAACTTGATAGTGTTGTTCCCAAGAAAGAGAGAGAGGTCGTCTGCCATTTGTTGGGAAGTCTTCTTGTTCGCCACCATAACCATTATGTAGTCAGGGAGTTCCTCGTCTGAACAAAACAAAAAAGGTTAGGATAGCTCAATTAAACTAATCTGTCATTTTCATTCATATTAGTAGGGGTAATATTTTAAAGCCGGCTTCAAAGCACTACTCTCCACACTTACCCACATACGCTCCAAGTTCCTGAAGCTTGCCCTTGATGGCCGCCTGAAATATGGCATTAAAAAAAGAGAAGTGACTTTAGATCTCTCGTTGGTTTTAGTTGTATGCATGCATTATCACCAGCATTTCCAATCCAGATTGAGCTACAAGCACACATTGTACTGCTATGTAGCTTGACACATTTTCGACAACATTTTTCTCCTGCGTAGCTGGCTCCCCCCCCCCACCAATTGCTCCTAAACAAATAACTTCATGAGCTAGTTAGAAATGCATACAACAGGTTGGGATCTAAACATTTGCTAGCTAAATAGTTAATACAAAAACTGTCAATCTGGCTACCATATCACAAACACTAGACTAGATTAGACTACAGTGACACAAATAGGCTAACCATGCTAACAGTAGCAAGTTAGCATACAACCACACATGACTAAATTACGTCTTACCCTAATTTTCTTGCTTATCTCTGTTCCAATCTCCATATTTTCAACCTGTGACAAACCACCGATGTGTTTTTATTAGCTTGCTAGTTTCAACAGCGTACCTAAAACTGAGTAGCTCGAAAAATGCTACAGCGGTACTATGTTCTTGCTAGCTAGCTAGTTAACACAAACCGACACAAACACACGATCAACCGAAATGCAGTATGGGACACATGGCGATGACGTCGAGTTGACTGACCAAATCAGACTGTATAAAATGAACCGCGGTTATGGTATCCTTAAACTGGATTGTGGTTCTGATCAGGTACATTTCATGTTCATAAAGCCACATTTTCAAACTCTATTCCGTGTTTTACAGTGTTTCTAATAGACTGTAATCTCTTGATAGAATCTCTTAATCTGCTACGAAATAAGAAAGCTTTAACATGTTATATACTATTCAATATTATAAGGAACTGTTTTCTCATATGTCTCTGCTCTAATTTATATCTTTCAATTGTTTTACTGTCTTGATTATTGGTTATCCACTGTACTTAATCTTAATTGTTATTACTGTTTTAGTATTTTATGTTTTTCATTATTGTATTTGTAAACGGTATCTATGCTTCTGTATTTGTGACCTGATTGTTCATTAATATATATATATATATTTTACGTTATGGGAAAATGTGGCCTTTTAAAAAAAAATCTTTGTTTGGTTATGGGTAAATACCATATTCATAAACAGAAATGGGCTAAAGGCAAACCAAGCTTTTTGTTATTTAAGATGAAAAAGCATATTGAGTGACTACTTGGCCTGAAAAACTGTAAAGCAAAACGTACTAGGTCTCTATGTGAAGCTTTTACACGATTTGTATGATGATCACATACCTGTTCCTATTTCTATATTTTTTTGTGTATAATAGGCCTACATGTTGGAAATTACTGCTGTCAAGACTTTTTACTGTTTGTAATGTGAGTGGCATTTAAAATATAATTTTAGCACCATAACATGAGTCATTAACAAAGAAAATGTATGAAAAGTTAACAAATTGTGGGCCATCTTGAATACACTGGTTTATTATGCTGTCAAAGTTATTCAAGAAAAACGGGTGCTGCTCGTGGGTTTAACGACAGTGGGTACATGGAATGACAAGTAAACAGAATAATATGTGACCACTTTTACCTTTTTAAGCATCCACATGAATCCTGCATTACATTGACACCTTTATAACCAATCACACAAAAAGCCCCTTTTACACCCATTAATGTTTTTCTCACAAATATACTGACTGAATACATTTTTTTAATTCACAGCACATCTCTAAAAACTCATCTTTATTGAGATATAGACTTAGGAGACAGATGTTGACAAAGTCCTCTCAAAACACTTGGTCATTATTTTTCGCTTCATTACATCACACCAGTTTCTTTATCCTTTTTGTACTAGTCAATATCCATTTCAACTAATGTTGTAGTTCATGCCTATGTAACCACGCCAACCCAAACCCACATCTCTCCTCTGAGGTTTACTGTGTTTTCCCTCCAAGATGGTTTCCTGTTTTGCAGCCGTTCAATGCCAACCAACAATGAGGGGAAAGGATCTCGCTCCCCGTCTAGACGAGCGTCTAACACACACACTCGCTCGGTGGGGCCGTCTGCTTGAGGTGATTAAGGACATTTGCAGTGTCTCAATGGTGTTTCTCATCTTACACATAGAAGGATGATCTCTACACAGAAACGGTGTTAATTATTTGTTATTATACATTTCTGAAACTGTATTAAAAAATAATCTTTCAGGTGTCCCCACAGATCTGCTATGTGGTTCAAAGTCTGGACTTTGGCTTGGTACTGGAGCTCCTCCTGGCTGTTGTCATGCCGACAGCTGGACCATCACCCCAGTCTGACGGTGATGTGCACTTTGAAGCAGGTCTTCTTAAGGCTCCATCTGTATCGGCTGTGGTTATCCATTCCCTCAGTCCTGACGAGTATTTCCGCCCCCTTCATTGGGAAGGATCCCCATCACCATGATCCTTTGTAGGAGTGGTACTAGCCAGTTGATGAGGGATATCTGGTTCCCAAGATGGAACAGTTTTGGGTGGTGTATAAATGTTAGGCCAGTGAATTAAAGTTTAGACCTCATCATATTATTTCTTATGCTTTCAGTAATTCTCTCATATGCCTTCACTCATGTGTCCCTTTTGTCTGTCCACTCAATCGAGACGTGCTTGACAGAGTGCCACTGCAATGGATCTTTATGGCTTCAGTTTTCTAGTCTCTTAAGCCTAATGAGAGTGACCGTTGGGTTCTTTCTGACTGAGGCCCTACTCGTACCGGTACTTAGTTTGGCTGGGCGGCCAGATCTAGGAAGAGTCTTGGTGGTTCCAAATGCCTTCCATTTCACAATGACAGACCTCACTGTGCTTTGGGGAACATCTAAAACTTTTGCAATTTTCTTATAACCTTCCCCAGATATATGCCTGAATACTATTTTGTTTCGGATGTCTATAGAGTGTTCCTTGCTTTTTATTGTTCTCTCAAGTTTGTGGGGCACTGTGGAGGGGGAAACAGGGATACAGTTAGTGACTGAACAGAACGTTTCTACAGTTATCCTCTCTCTAGTCTAGAGGGTGGTCAGTATGGCCCCTCTTGCTAACCCAACAATTTCAATTTCATATCACCCCATTTAGGATATATTGACAGGACAGGAAGAAACTTACATTTTTGGCAGCCCTTTTTCTTTGTAACAGAGCCCATAGACTTTGAGGTGGTTTTGACATTCAGCTTTCTTTTGGACCGTTTGGTTGGTGGCAGGGAGGGTCTGGAATAACATGGAATACTCTTAGTGCAGTTATTGCATCAGTTATTATTTACGTTACTGTTCCGGTAAAATGCCTTCATGTGTTCTGTCAGTATTCTGCAAGTTTACTAACATAACTCAATCACATTGAGACCAGTGGTTCTTTTTCCAAGAGGGTACTATAGAATCAAACATAACGACAGACAGTACCAGACAGTAGTACTACTCACTTGCATTCTGGTTTCCTAGGCAGGGAGACCTGACTGGAGACTGTCGTGGACCCGGGGTCTTTATCTTTCTCATCATCACCTTTCTCATTCAGGATGTTGCTGTCCTGAGCCTCATCAGTAGCCTTGTTCACTTGGACAACAGAGCTTGCCGGATGCTTGGGTTTCCACGACGATGTCTCCTCCTGTAGTGTGGGTCAACAAAACAGAAATTGGGGTTTATGATATTACATTTAATAATAGTGGGAATAACAACAATAATACATGCCCCACATGTTTATGAACGGAAGATGTTATATACAGTTCTTAATCCCCACACCAAGCATTCAAAAAGTGTCAGACAGTGTGAGTGATTTGCTGTACCTTACTACTGCAGGCACTGTTTCTGGAGGTGCTACTGCTGTTTCTAACCTGCAGGGATTCTTCCTGGGCTTTGATGTGAGAGGATACATCAACAGATCTGCAGGAGTGCACAGATCGGCCAGAGTATTTATAATAATAATAAATAATCATAAAGCTATTATAACATGGCCACCTGATTTATCCTAGGACATGTGTTTATCTACCTACATAGCTGTTGCATGGAGTCTGTAGTAGCCTACAGCATCAAAAAGTTTACAACTCACTGTCTAATCAGAGAGACAATGCTAACATATTTACAATAAACAGGTCTAAACTGCTCTTTTTCATGAAACACTCACACAGTAGGGTGGTCCAGGGTGGAACTGGACACAGACCCCTCGGAGCTGGACAGCGAGATTCTTAATCCCTCAAAGACACCATCTAACCTGCAATGACAAGAAATGTAAATATAGTTAATATTTTCATATTAATAACAGGTCTTATTTGTATTATTATTTTACATTCAAGACCCTTCACATGCACAAATCGATACATACCAAAACGTAAACAGTAAAGCATTGTTGCCAAGAAAGAGAGAGAGGCCGTCTGATATTTGCTGGGAAGTCTTCTTGTTCACCACCATCAGCAATATGAATTCTGAGAGTTCCTCGTCTAAACGGAAATAAATGGGTTATTAGCCTACTTATCAGTTATTCTGCTCTAGTTAGCTTTTCACAAAAATGTATGCTCAAGTTAAGTAGGCTACAACCGGTAGTATGGACCATACGTACCGACATCTCCACCAAGTTCATGTAGTTTGCTTTGTATGGCCGCCTAAAACACAACATGAACAGATGTTAAGTTATGTTAAACAACTAAACTAATCTTACATGCACGCAGTGTTGTGTCACTAGCTGAAGTAGTAGCAAGTGGTTCTAGCAACCCTGCTGGGAGAATACTGTAACTAACTGGACGCTATGATTGATTACAGTAGCCAGCTGGTTTATGATTTATGACCACAAACTAGCTAGCAAGCACAAACATCTCATGATTGACCACTCACCCTTATTTCGTTGATTATTTCTGTCTTAAACTCTATGTCTTCAAACATCTTTAATTACATACAGTATTTGCTTGGCGTAGGCCTATCAAGAACTGTTCAGCTCGAATCTTCTTCGTTGGTTCGTATCGGAAGTTACTGCATTTATTAATAGTAGGGAGGACAAACCCGTTTGAGCGTTTTTCCTAAAATACGTTTTAATAGTTATTCCTGGGGAAATTATGGAATTAAATTACATATTAACGATACTAATATACTTGTGCACAATAATATCAACAATATTTGCAAATATTAGGCGTTTTTAAAGGTTTTTACTTTTACCTCGAAGCTACTTCCGTTAATCAGCTGTTTGTGAAAAAGAGGCTAGTTTTACGACAGCGACTTTGGATGTAGCCTACTTTAACATATTAGCTGATTAGCCTGTACGAGTGAGATATGTATACAGCTACGTTAACAAACTTCTTGTTTGTAAAATATATCGTCTTAAACTCGATGGGAACACATCACATAAACAATTCTAAAACGTCCGACACGCCAAATGTTGTCATTTTTGGTCAGGCGTCCCTGAAGCTCAAATTCCGAGTCAGAGTTCCATGAAGCTTTTCATTGCAGTCAATGGGTGCGGGCACTCATCGGGCATAAACTCAAATATCTCAAAAGTCTCAACTCGAAAATGTTAGCGGTTTCACAGTCCTGTAGAGGAAATGTTCCTGAACAGATTGACATCAAGTTAAGGATGTGGCATTGAAGTTTAGGTTAGTAGCCAAGGGTGTAAAGACCACTTTGCTAATTACAGACGTCTTAACTGTTAAAACCCCAGTGCCACATAACAGGACAGTATTCATACAGACATTAGCTCTAATTTGTTTCATCAATTGAAAAACTGATCTGGGACTTTTGCTAGCTTGTGCTATAGCTTCCTAAACAACTATGATTTGGTGGATTTGCTTAATTGTTAATAATATTAACTGATAACGCTTCAGTTGCTGATGTGTAATGCAGCAGTGGGAGGCATCGAATGACGATTCACGCAAGTTTGTGAATATTACAAAGCGAACTAAAGCGACTATTATGTAGCCTACATTCAATTATTTTTTTAGTGGTGGTGTTAGAGGAGCCGGAGGGATTGATATACCTAGAATTTGGCGTCAAAGTTGCAAAATGTAGTAGGCTATCCAACCATGACATGACTCAACAGCTTAATTACTACAACAACAAACCACAAGATGTCAGCAAAGACCAATAATTCATCCGTTCTGAAGCCTGCTTGTTCAGAGGCCGACAGCGTGTCTGGAATGGAGCAACGGAGTCAAAAGTAGACCTACTTATCCCTCGCTAATTGTAGTGGAAATTTAGTAACCGGAGAGTTCTATTGAAAGTGTATAATTCAGCCCAGTGGGGTCAGGATCTGCCCAGCAAACTTGTGCCCTGATGCTGTAAAACATGAGGATGATTTGTTCACCAATCAAGACCGTGAGCAGGTAAAGCAGGTGTGTGAATGGGCTGGGCTGCACCACAAACCCGTAACCCCTGTTCACGTCTTGAGAGATGAAATGTCTGATTTCTGAGATTCAACGGGTATGCTCAGAAGTCCACAGGGGTGCACAATTCTAGGATCTGACCTTAAGGTGGGCCCCCTTTAGCCCCCAATGAGAATGTGACTTGTGTTCTTAATCTGTGCCATGAAATTAACTACTTCTTCTCCTTTGGTTTTACTGGGAGACTACAAACGTTAAAGGTGCATGGCGACACTGGATATTAAACCTGTTTAAAGCCCTTTGAACCTGTTATTGTTTGTCATCTGCCATTAACAGACACATTCGCAAACTCTTACGTTAAAGCACTAAAACCTTTTTAAGATAATAATAATTCATAATAATTACAAATATTTTTTAATTATGATTATTTTGAGGGGTGCCGAGATGAAATGTAGGTGTGCTTGAGCACCCCTAAAAAGAGTCAAAAATCGCCACTGGTGCACATCCCCCCTAAACCCACATCACTCCTCTGAGGTTTACTGTGTTTTCCCTCCAAGATGGTTTCCTGTTTTGCAGCCGTTCAATGCCAACCAACAATGAGGGGAAAGGATCTCGCTCCCCGTCTAGACGAGCGTCTAACACACACTCTCGCTCTCCTTTTCTATTGATGTGTCCCCTGCGTCGAAACACTGCCAATGTCTTGGCTGATTCTAGGACTGAGATTGATGATTGAAAAGAACCTCCTACCTTGGTGAATGTCGTATTCACTGATCTCTGTTCATTGAAGACACACGGCAGATGCTGCACTGCTCTAGTCACATTGTATTTAGAAAGTGACCTTCAGATGCTCAGCTCAGCCTTTTGGAACTGACTTCCATTGAGTTTTTGTCTGGAAATAATAAAGCAGGGCTCTCTAGTCTCACACATTCGCTGTGAAACTCACAACACCTTGTATTTCTTACGCTTTTTAACCATTAAACAAGTATACTCCCCTTTGAACAAGTAAAAGGGAGTATGTTTGGCTTCTCTCACACCCCTGGATCACGACTACACTACTGACTGGGAGACAGCTTTATAGGTCTCACTTGTCATCAACCTACTTTTGCAATATCTACTAAGTGTTAAGTGAGGATTTCAGACTTTAGTGCACCTCCCTCTGAGCACACAACAGAACCAGGGTCTATTCACTTTAACTTTTAACCTTGACTTCTCCCTGTGAAGTTGTCTAATCTGAACCTGGACTCAGTTAAACTGGTACAGTATGTCTCCTTCTGAGGCAAATTTGCAACCACTTCTAACCTGAACTTTATGTTTGATGTGAACACCCTCCAGCAGATGTATAGTGTTTATAGGTATAGTGTTGAAGCGGTAAGGGTGCTAGAACCTCCACCACTTCAGTGGATAAAATGTAACCTGTGTGTGTACAGTACACACACACGTACACACACACACAGACACACACATGCACATTACCACGCACAAACACGCACATGCACATTGTCATCAGTCAACCCCTAGGCCTCTGTAGGTGACTGTGGTTTCTTTACTTCCTGTTGGTTTGAAGACATGTCACATACACACACACACACATACACATAGAGTGTCAACCAAACCTGAGCCTCTTGCTCTTAGATCAGCTGATGCACTTCCGAGAATTCTATCACTTCTCGTGGAGCTGCAACAATAGTGCTTCCTACAGCCACCTCGTCTTGGGCTTGATCCAACAGCAGTCTATGTTCCTGTACCCTTTGGAACTCATCACCTGTCAATGAAGGTTCTCCTCCGGTCCCGAGTCTCCTTTCACCAGCGTTGAACCTCTTCATCCGGCCTAGAGGCGGTGTAAGAGGAGACTCAGGAGAGGGAGATGGAGAGAGGGGGAGACAGAGCAGACAAAAGGAGCTTACAGAGAGATGCGTTAGGAGTTAATTCACTGCACCTGTTCCGGCTGTATTTTGTAACCTGACACAGGCTTCACTGGCTGACATGACACCTGTGTGTGTGTGTCTGTGTGTGTGTAAGTGTATCCACATGAGTGTCTCTGTCGGTCTGTGTATGTTTGTGCATGTGGTTGTCTGTGTGTCTGTGTATGAGTACGTGTGTTTGTGTGCGATTTGCCGTAAGACTGCTGCAGGAGTCTTACAGTGACCACACTGTTCTTCCTAGAAACACTAACTGTCCCTCTCTAACTGGTCTGAAAAGGCAGAGCCAGATCTGCATACATAACAACAGGAAAACATGGGAACTGGGCAATCTCATACAAAACCACCTGCTGATGTATCAGGAAATGTAACTGGCCCAAAGTTTAGCTAGCAATCCCCAATGCCAAAGGCCCCCGTTAGGCTGTCGAGTTGTAACAATATATGTCCTACCTACATAAAGGAAAGAAAAACCTTCATATTTGATACAGATATTGCAATACAACAAAACCCGCACTATGAGAAAAGTATAGAGGCCTCTGACGCATCAGGGGGAAACAGGGAGGAAGTTGACTCAGGAATAGTGTTCATACACTGATGCAGCGGGCCGATCTTCAGCTCCCACACATTCCTCCTGTGGGAAGACTCTGCAGCACCAACCTGGCCAGGAGATGATGGACCTGAGATTTACAGCTGGCTCTTCCACTGTTGCCAACGCTGCCCCCCCTCCGTCCCCCATCTTACCCCCACAAGGAGGCCTCACGTGCTGGGTTACAGACTGAGTCACCGTGACTCACTGTGTGGAAGCTGGATCCCTGCCTTGTGCTTGTCAATATGATGTAGTGTTGTTATCTAGATAATTATAGGAGCTGAAGGAAGAAAAATGAGTGAGGGAGAGGACGGGGATCTGAAACGTCTCCATTCTAGGATTTTAACTAGCTTGGACTGCAGCTGATAGTTTTACGTAATGTTTGTTTGTATTATGGAGTTGCTTTCTGTCCTGTGTATATTAAGTGTGTGTGTTCTGTTCTGTGTTAATAAAGAGTACTTTATTAAAAGATAGAGTATAAAACAATAAATATTGTACTAATGCTTGGACCTAGATAGTAATCTTGATTCAATAATACAACTGAAATCGGAAAAGGCATTTTAAGTAGCTGAACAGCAAGCACATTGTGTGGCTGGACTGAGAGGCAGAGCTCCTCCTGCAAGGTGGTCATGACCCGTGTGTTTGTGGCATGGCAATGCTTTATCTCTGTCAAACATCTGACTGGGCTGTGCTTGCAGCTTCCCATTGAGCTATGCTGGAACGATGCCAATAAAGTAACTGGGGCCAGGGTTAACCACACCACTGTAATCCTGAAACTATAACCCAGGCCTAAATTCTGGTCATGATGACGTCAATGATGCATTGTTTATCGTAAAGGATTTCAATACTCCGAATGAATATAAAAGCAATAAGACTTCTGTGGTTTTCCGAGTTTCCTGCTGTGTTTTGGTGTGTCTGTCTCTTTACCATCACTTGCTGCTGAAACCAGTTGTGTGGTGAGTTTATCAGTCAATCTAGCTCTTGCCCTTCCTTATCGCCTCCTCCGTATTGTCGTCTACACACGCACTCAAAACGACACACATACAGATACACACTCATGCACACACACACCCCAGCATAAACAAGCGCACACATGCATGCACATAAATGGTACACACGCACACGTGCAAGCACACACAAAGGTGCACACACAGATTCAAACTCATGCATGCATACTCGCATAGACAGACAGTGGCATTCAGAACAAATAAATTTTTCACCTGCAAATGACAATGATGAATCATTCATTTATCAATCATACAAATTATAGTGGAACAACCTGTGAACAACCTTTCATGATGGTTGCGAATCTGTCAGTCAGAATGAACCAGTTTGTGAATGACAGGCTTGGTTTGCAGCCATTCAGAGGTTTCCAACACAAACCACAACTCAAAGGTCTAGTCTTGGCATGCCATACTGAGTCATGTGGAGCCGTCTCAGTTGATTGCATGTGCAGCTGTTTGGCTTCAGTGTTTTTCCCTCCATCCATTTGAATAGAGAACATACAGTTTATACAGACTCTTTTGTTTGCAGATAGTTACCATGCCTGAAAGAGACCTTTTAACCAGAGTGGAGATTCTCCAGACATCTGTTGGTCCTCCTGACAACCACTGCGAGGTTTGGTCCCTAAAGAGCTTCAGAGTATGATGAAAACACATGTCAAGCAACAGCCCAAGACACATTCGACCCTTTCAAAGCTCTCAGAAACAGTCTGTTTTCAGAACTGATGGTCTCAGGTTGACGTTCAGCCTACCTTCCTCAACCTCACCCATTGGTGTGTTTGCTTACAGAGAAGACTCCTTGGTCTGCCTGATTAGAAAACCACAGGATTGTTTGAGCGGCTAAGCAGTTTTTAATGGGAGAGTGAGACAGATACTACATCAGAGGGGTCTAGATGAGACCTGGGGAAGGAGGGCACTGATCATTTTGGGGAGGCATGCTGGGTGTAATTACAGTAATAACAGGATGCTGAGCTGAGCTTATCATCAGGACAGAGGGAAAGAAAATGTGCGATGAGATATCCTTTGGAGCTACTCTACGTGCCGTGTGGATAATACTGATCTCGCCGCCGGGTGTTGAGATACAATATTCATTTGCAAACATTATAATTAGTGGCATGCTGTGTTTGTGAATATATTAAGATGTCGAACTGGAAATCATTCAAGGGTTAAGATAATCAGCTTTTTAACCCGACAATAGAAAGTTTGAAACCTCTTCCCGGGTAAACATCACGTGACCTGGTGGGATTGTCTCACACCACCTCCTCGGGCAGCTTGTGGTTTTCTTGATTGACAGCAGGTTACCCTCCTTAATAATTGAGGGTGTGTGAGTGTGTGTGTTTGGTTGAGGGGGGGGGGTAGGGGGGCTTATAACGTGACATCCTGTCAGCAGGAGAACAGCCTATTGTATTGTATGCCAACACACACACACACACACACACACATGCACGTACACACAATGCAGATGGCAACACAACCAAAGCACGTGAACATGGAGATGTGAGTCAGATCATCACTCTTGACAATTGACAATGATTAACTGTTGGGGGCTTAACGTTGTCAGCCTTGTGTGCTTTGTTTAGTAGGTGATGTCTGTCTGTCTGTCTGTCTGTCTGTCTGTCTGTCTGTCTGTCTGTCTGTCTGTCTGTCTGTCTGTCTGTCTGTCTGAAAGGTGAAGGTGAAGGTGAAGGTGAAGGTGAAGGTGCTTGGCATCTATCTATCTAAGGCATCTATCTATCACAAAATAAAGGATACCTAAAGTGCTCAACACCAGCAGGTTACCACCCTCAGGACACAAAATCTCCCATCTCCATGGACCTACGACTCATCTAACACAAGTCTGGTGAGCTTTAGGTAAACTGTCATGATGGGTTCAGAGGGTCATATGTGTGTCTGTGGTATGTCTGGCCTGTGGGCTTTATACTGGTCTGGGATCAGACAGAGTTCAGAGACTCCAATGGTCAGCTCAATAATGGTCCGCTCAGTGTGTGTGTGTGTGTGTGTGTGTGTGTGTGTGTGTGTGTGTGTGTATGGAGAAGGGTAATTATGGGTTTGGCTGCCATGTTTGAACCTTGACCTTGCCCCGTCAACACATCTATCAACATTACCATTAATGAGTCAACCCGCTCCTGCTATCACCACCTCTGAACCCAGCCATCTCACTTTCTCTGGGCAAGGGTTGGACAAAGGTAAGAATATATATCTGTTAAATCAAACTTTCTGTCAAACAAAGCTATCAAACTACTTTATTATTTATTATTAATTATCCAAGAAGTATTTAGTTTATTAATGAATACATGAATTACATTAATTAACCAGACAAACACATTTTTACTCAAATAATGCATATCCTATAGATTTGACACCAACCATGTTTGACTTAATGCCTCTGTATATCGTTACTGTAATATCACCAGCAACCTGCACCACTTCCTGAGTAGGGTTACAGTGAGATCACAGGGGTTGGATGGCAGGCATACATGAGGTTGGGTGGGGTTGGAAGGTAGATATCGACAGTACGTGAGGTAAGTAGTGTGGGGAGATGGAGGGGATAACCACCTCCTCAATTTCTCTGGACTCCACAGTCTTGGATTTAACCCTATCTCTCAGCACCCCTCTGGCCCCCTGGCCCCTCCTGACCCCTCCTGACCAGTGGGTATCATTGTCCCTCCAGCAATGTGGATGTGGGCCAGGCTAAGGTTCCCAGATGAATTACCATGTTGACCACTGTCATGTGAAGAAAGCAGGTGAGGACACTTGAGGAGAGGACGTTGGGTTAAGGGTTTGTTGACAGCCTCAAATGAAGGAAAATTGGAATGACCAAATCAATCATAACTCTGATGCGAAACAAATCAAACAAACATTAGAACACATGATTTCTTTTATAAACCAGTCGACTTCAGAAACCTAAATCTGCTCACTACTGATCCACCATGTCCGTATTCACTGTTCTTCCAGATAAAAATGGGTCGTAATTTCAATAGAATTGATATCTGTGGTTAATCCTAAATGAGAGCTTCTCTAATCATGTTACTGGTGTCTTACAGAAATACAGCCTTCTCAAGCTCTACCCTCAGGCACGCCAACATCGGACTGACCACCCCTTTTCTTTGGTTCTGCTTTCAGAGAATTCCCCTTTTGGCTAATCTTTGGCTGTCATCGATTTGGGTGATGTGTGGGGAATTTTTCCACTAGCTGTCAAGTGTAATTAGATACCAATAGCACGTGAAGCGCCTAAACAATCACAGATTGGCAGACATGCTTTAGATCAGCTAACCTATCCAAGCTAACCTGTCCAACTTTAGCTGACTAGTTGACCTGTCATAGACTACACTGGCCTGGTCTTGTGTGTTTCTGTATGTGTTTCTTTTTGTCTGTGTATGTGTGTGCGTGTATGCAAATGTGTGTGTGTATTTAAACGTGCATGTGCGTATGTATGTGTGTGTGTGTGTCAAGGTTCAGCTGAAAGCTGAGCGTGACTGCAGTGTGTGAACCCCCCGGGCCGTCTCAGAGGGCTCTAATGACCTTGGGGTCAGAGCTATGTTTAATAGCATGGCCCATTCCTGGGTAATTACAGCCCATGGACCTGTCTCCTGTATCAGGAGCTCTCCAACATACAGAAAGCGTGTTTGTGTGTATGTCTGTAGGGGGGTCTGTGGGACTGTGTATAATCACGCTCTCCATAAACACACATGTTTTGTGTGTTTCAGTGTAAAAGAATATCGCTGTAACTAGTAAACCCACCAACATTCTTTTTTGTCAAGTTCTTCTAACTTCCGGAAGTTGTTGTTATACAGTGGGTAAGTGTGAGGGTTTCACAGTATCAGTCTCTCACTCTGTGGTCATGTCTGTGGTCCGATCTGTCAACATGTTACTTTGTTTTCACCATTTGCTACCGCTCCAAACCAGTCTGGACTCTGCTGCACGGTCCTACAGGATTATGTTTACAGAACTTCAGCACACTCTTAAAAATATCTGGGATTCTCTGAAGAACCACATATGGTCCTGCAGGACAGGACTAGGTTTAGAGGACTGCAGCATGGCTCAGTCAAACTGAGAAGCTCTGATACCTCAAGGATTCTCTGCATACGAAGACAGACTGGGTATCCATTCATCTGTATATGGTGCACACTGTAGGTATCTCTACATTACTGGTGATTTTCAGCTCAGCCGGTGAGGAGAGGAAATGTGCCAACATGTTGGTTAGGTCAGATGATGCAGGAAATCTGTGGTGTGTTTATGGGTACTGGTGACCAGCCACATGTCTGTGTTGTGTCTGACACATTATGATATGATTCACCACATGCCCATATGACCAAATTCCATGTCCTAAGTGTTTTCTTTGTCCTCACAATAACAGTATAACACCAGGAGCTAAAGCCCCTCTTTCCCATCACCAATTCTCACAAGAAATGCCATTTTCAAACTGATATTCACATACTGATTTCAAGAGAACATGAAAACAGCTTCAGACTCTCAATAACAAATTGAGGGCATTGCCATGAGGCATGGCGACTAGCCCAGAGTGACTGACAATAAAGGCTTTAGATGTTGAAAGATAAAAGAACGGCACAGTGACTTGTAGCTGTGCGGTGGTCCATCACCACAGGAGACCAGATAAACAAAACACACACAGTTTCAGCCTCGTGTCTATCGACTAACCACATTGTCATGCGAACATGAAAATCTCCCAGCCTCAAGTGGATCGTCAAAAAACAAACATTGAACATTGATGTAGGGTCTTAAAGACCCGATGCTTTATTCTCCCTGGGAACCATAGTACTCAAACAGAGTACTGTCAGTCAATGCTTCTTCAACCAAGACTTTGTCACTGGGTTTGACTTACTGTATATCATCATCTGTCAACATCAGGCCACAGGGCAGGAAACCCACAGGATTGGGTGACTGAGTCACAGAGTACAACGTTTACCAGGACTCGTCATTTGCAGCACCTGTGCTTTGGGAGGGCGGGGGGGGGGTTGATGGTGTGTGGGGGTGCAGGAAGGGCTGTTGGGGGGGGTGGTGTTGGTGTTTCAGGGTGGTATTATTGGTGTAGGTAGGGGCTGTGGAAAGGTTGGTTGGGTGTTGTTGTGGTTGGTGTTGGTGAAAGTGTGTCACGTTGTCACAGTGCAGCTGGTATAATGGGACTGACAGGACTGCTGAGAGAGCTGCGTCCACGGCAACGCTGAGAACTGCCTGCCCGTCCACGGCAACAAAGCACTGTGGGCCTCGACCAATCAGCAGCCTCCCAAGGTGACAGGCCTGGGCCAGGTCTTCCTCTCGCTCTCTGTCGCTATGGTTGCTGCGGTCTTTTTGTTTTCCTGAGAGAGAGAGAGAGGAGAGAGAGAGAGGAGAGAGAGAGAGAGAGAGGAGAGAGAGAGAGAGAAAGGAGTTCACTCATTCAGTAGAGAGCAGTTATCTCCCTGGAGGCATAGATTTAATCTAACACTCACCATGTTTGTGCATGAGTGTATCTGAGAAACTGTAGTAAAGTTAACATTGTTCATATTTGCACAGTCAATATCCGTTTTGTTTGTTGACATCTGTGGATGATGACAACACTGGGCACAGTGTGTCTGAATGTGAAAGTGACACTTGTAGATGATGTTGATTTACAAGTGTGACAGAAACTGGTAGATGAGGATGAGTCTCGCTCATTTTCTGTGTGTGATCATGAGAGTTTCTCATATGTGTGGGTTGAGAGTACATGCATCTGCGAAGTGTGTCTATTTGTGTAAGTGTGGGGTCGTGCCTATGTCTGTCTGTCTGTCTGACTGACTGATTCCATTAGAGGTGAGAGCAACATGTTGTCTTTTTAAAGTTAGTTTTCTGTATTGTGATTTTAGTTTCCTGTTCTTTTGTTTTATTCTATACATATGATTTGGTTACTTGGTGAATTATTAGTCAGTTAAAGGAATAACGGCAGATTTTGAGAGTAGGCTTCCTTGTTCTGCACTCCATTCTTCTAGGTCCCAGGTTGTGGTATTTAGACAACCTGACCTGTGTTTAGATTCAAGATTGTCATTGTTCTCCTGTCGGGTCGAAAAGTAGATAAGGTCTTCGAACAGCTAAATATCTGTGAAAAGAGACAACCACTCACAATGGATTTATTGTGTGTGTATCCTGAGGTGACCCCCTATTCAGTGCGTGTGTGTGTGTGTGTGTGCGTGTGTGTCTGTGTCTATGTGTGTTATTGCTGGAGCTCGTTGGAGTCCATCTGGGCTCTTTGGACTTGGTTGCCTCCTCTAGTGCCAAGAACAATACTCCTTCCTCTGGTGGGTTGGCTGTTTTGCTGGCTCTGCCTTGCAACTTCTCTCTCTGCGTCCATCTTGGCAATGCACCACAGTCGGAGACAGTGTCCGTAAACTTTGAAGGTACATGAGAAGGAACACTTTTGTGCTTTTTTAGCTCCTATTTGGTTCAGTGGTTCACACAAAACTTAAAGACTTTAGTTTGAGCTCTTAAAGGTATTTTGAACCTTCTATCAATGAGTGCCCTTGATGTAATTGACAGAATCATTATCAACATGCTAGAGACACAGCTGCCGAGTGTAAAACGACATGATCTGATCCTGCTTTCAAAGAATACATTTAATCTGAGAAGTCCCATACAAGTTTTACATACTTCCATTTCAACTACCTTCGAGAGTGATCCACAATAAATGACCATGCCGTGAACACACACACACACACACACACACACACACACACACACACACACACACACACACACACACACACACACACACACACACACACACACACACGAGTTAGCATGCTTCCTTTTCTTACCAGCAGATTTCTATCAAGGTCTTCGCACGCACACACTGTTTGGGACTTCACACTTTTAGCCCTGTGTTCAGACACTGTGGCTTGTGGGGGTGAGAGGTGTGAGACATGCAGGTGTCTGTGATCAGCATATAGCTACAAGAACGGTTGGTTTTAATAATCTGCCAGCAATGTCGTTCAGATTTTGATACGGGCAGAGTCAGTGCCTGCTGTCCTCTCTCAACAGTGGAGACAGTGCAACAGTCAAAACTTTGTTCCAGCTACAGACTGTTGGTATGGAATGTGTCTGATATTGTCAATGTCCCTATCAAGCTTGGTGTACCTGAAGGTTGATTTCTACAGAATGTTGTTTGTTCATAACCTTCCAACACCAGCACAGCAGGGCACCTCCGAGCCAGTGACATCACTCACATAACTGCTGGGATTTGATGGTCATCTCAACCACCTTGTCTCACTTCAAACACAAAGCCTACTTTTTTGTATGTATTTGATGTTGAGTTGCTGCTACTGGAGAATAATACATATTTATTTCAAAACTTCATGGCAGTTAATACATAGATATGAATGCTTATGAAATATGTCATTGCAGATTACGGTAATTACAGTAACAACGCATCTGACAGTCAGAGGAGGATTCCATGCATTCAATAAGCCTTGAACCCCTTAGCCCAGACCTGTCCTGCCTATATATTTAGCTGTAGTCTTAGCTGGTAAATCATCTGTTGGCCTTGTTAATCCTGGACACACTCACAAACCATCACAACACACTGCTGGTCTGCTGTTCCCACGGCCACCAGTCCTCTGCAGCTGTCCCCCTCACCCAGAGAGAGGGACAGGTGGACGTCTGTCACCATGGAGATGGACTACATACCCTCGTTACTGCTATTCCTATATGACCTTGACTCTCGTGAGAGTAGAGTGTGGGATCATTTCTGCATTTCTTCAGTTTGTCAGCCTCAAATGTACAGATATGCATGTAGATTGTATCTACATGGTATATATTTAGACCAGTGTCTTCAATGTGTGATGTGTGTCTGTGAGATAAGCCATCAGTCTAAACACACGGTACCACATCCCATAATATGTCACATTATCATTTGTTTGCCTACCGGCATGCACATACACATGCACTTTCACATAAGATAACCACATTGTCACGAAAACTACCTACTGCAGAGAAGTTGTGAAATATTTTTCCTTTCTGCAGACCACCTGCCCTCCAGCTCTCATGTTTTATAGCTGTTCCAGAACCTGACCTGCTACGACCCCTGGAGAGGTTTGCCTTGACCCCAGCGCAAGTGCAGCATGGCCCTGGCACCAACCAGGCCGCGTGCCACGCATACCTGCAGCCTGGGCGTACCGACGGAGCAATGCCCTCCAGCATGCAGGACACAAACAGCAGCTGCAGCATGTGTGTGTGTACGTGTGTGTGTGTTTATGTATGTAGGTCTATGTGCGTATACAGCATTTACCGTATGTGTGCACATGCACGACAATTTACAACTCTTGCACACAACACGTACCTCAGCGCCAGCATGGAAGGTCAATGTTTGCATGTGTGTGTGTGTGTGTGTGTGTGTGTGTGTGTGTGTGTGATCGGTATCTTTATGCCCCTCTACCCCCTCATACACATAACTGAGCATTAGCATGGAATGTGTGTGTATGTGTGTGTGCGTGTTTGAGTGTGTGTTTACACGTGTGTGTGTTTTTGCGTGTGTCTTCGTGTCCACTTACAATGCCCCCCTCATACACACACCCCAGCAGCAGTGAGGCAGTGTAACTCTAGCTGCAGATGCTGATGGAGATATGACTCTTTAATGAGGAGGGGCTGGGCAGGGGTCGCCGTGGAGATGCCAGACTGGGTCAAGGGCCCCTCAAGGCCTCGTAGGGCAGTTGTCAGAGACCAAGCCAGGGGAGAACACAATGAGGGATGCTTCCTTGTCTTATATTCCTCTGCATGATATGGGCAACAATAACAAACCCCCTTCCATCATGCTATTCTAGGTGGAGCGGGCCCTGTGAAAACAGGATATCCCATTCAGTTGTGGTTGGTGTGCACGTGTACACGTGTGTGAGTATGTGTGCAAGTGCGTGTGTGTGTTTACTAGACTACGACAACTTATTCTTTTTGGACAACCTTCTCTGTCCACTTTAGCTTCCTTTCAATTCTTTACGAGACTAAAAAACAACAGTACGAAAACTGGCAAGTGGCGGTTTGCTGTGTTTGCACTGCACTGAGTGTTTAGGTTGTCTGAGGGGTTAAAGGTCATATGGGTGAAGCATGGGGTCACAGCTGGTGCAGCTGATTGCTACTCTGGTCACCAAAACAACCAGAACACCAACGCAGTCCAGCTCACTGCTTGGGTAAACAAACTGTCTCTTAGTCTTCACATCCGCATCCACCTTTAACCCCTCTCTTACATCCCTCCCTACTTATCTCTCTATTCTTGTTTCAGATCGTCTCCTGTTTGTGCTCTTTACCGTTCTATCGCTTTGTTTCTTCGCATCTTCGTCAATGTTTTATTTGACTTCTCCATTCGTTGATATATTTGTATGTCATGCAGCATTTCACACTTAAGTGACAATAATGACCATGTACATAACAATACCTGTAGTGACAACATTGTAGTTTCATATGTTTACAAATGATGATGGTTCCAGTGGTCAGTGTGCGTTAACACTGATCTTGTTTTGGTAACACAACTTTCAACTGCCCCTTAACAACATTCATCAACCCCTTGTAACCCTCCTCCACATGTGCCTTTGATCTATACTGATAATATTTAGTAGGATTCACTTACATGACAATTCCAATACAATTGCTATGTAGTTAGTTACATGGTAGTTAATGTAACTTGAAAGTAAAAAGTATATGCTATATGATTGTATACAATATGTATTATCATCCTGTATTCATACAAGCCTCCCTCCTAACTTTTTCCTTTCCTGTACCTCCTGTCTATCTCTCTCCTTTCTTTCTCTCCCTCCAGAGAGAGAATTCCTCCTGCCTTCCCTCCATCTCACGTCTCAAGTTACCAGTCTCTGAGTTTTACTGTCAGCTTTGTATGTAAACAGAAAAAAAGAAAGGAGAAAATGAAACCCCACTGAGATCTGCTGAGCTTGCAAGGGAGCTTCAGCTGGTGCCCCCAACCCTGTCAGGTCCAGCCTCCCCTCCCCCTCCCCTCCCCTCCCCTCCCCTCCCCTGCCCCCTCCCCTCCCCTCCCCTCCCCTCCCCTCCCCTCCCCTCCCCTCCCCTCCCCTCCCCTCCCCTCCCCTCCCCTCCCCTCCCCGGTTCTCAGCTGACATTGAAAATAAAAAACTCTCTGACCTCCTAATCTGGAGGTTCACTGAAACAAAGTATATCTGTTATCATGTCTTCTATTGGAGAAATACTTTGGGAAGTTTAAATACAATGGAAATTTAACAGGAAGCTTGAGAAACCTTACCTGAGAAAACACATTTTGGCTGCTCATGTGATCTTCAGGCATTAGTAGTGAACTATGAGCCACAAACTGTTGACAATTGAAAGGAACATACATCTGCTGGTTATTCCCATGTCCTGTAATGCAACCCACACTAACCAAGACAAATGAACAGAAATGTGAAGCCTTAAAATTACTTGAATTTCTACTTTTACTTTTAAGCTCCATAACTGCCCGTTTAAATGAGATCCATATGACTCACGCTAATATTACACTGACCTTTATTCCTACACTATCAGTGTAACCAGAGAGTGAATCACGTGTAAACTGAAACCAAGTCAATTACTCTGAATCACTTGGAGGGTTCATAGTGAAGTCTGTTCCAGCAGTAATGAATGAGTTGTTGTTACCAGGGAGGGTTGTGGAGGGCTGGCTGCACGACAGGTGCCCTGAGACTCCTGTGGTACAGTTACCCCTGGAGGACGGTGATGTCACCACCTGAGGGTTAGATAAGAGTGTGGTAAGTCCCCTGGGAGGAGCCTGAGGAGGAGGACCTGGAGGAGGAGGAGCCTGAGGAGGAGGAGGAGCCTGAGGAGGAGGAGCCTGAGGAGGAGGAGCCTGAGGAGGAGGAGCCTGAGGAGGAGGAGCCTGAGGAGGAGGAGCCTGAGGAGGAGGAGGAGCCTGAGGAGGAGGAGCCTGAGGAGGAGGAGCCTGAGGAGGAGGAGGAGCCTGAGGAGGAGGAGGAGCCTGAGGAGGAGGAGCCTGAGGAGGAGGAGCCTGAGGAGGAGGAGGAGCCTGAGGAGGAGGAGCCTGGAGGAGCCTGAGGAGGAGGAGGACCTGAGGAGGAGGAGCCTGAGGAGGAGGAGCCTGGAGGAGCCTGAGGAGGAGGAGCCTGGAGGAGTGACAGGCAGGAGGAGGACCTGGAGGAGCCTGAGGAGGAGGAGGACCTGGAGGAGTGAGCAGGCAGGAGGAGGACCTGGAGGAGCCTGAGGAGGAGGAGGACCTGGAGGAGTGACAGGCTTTATTAGGAGTCGTAAGCAAAGCCTTAGATTCTCAATACAAAACCACATGAATATGGCCTTTCTTTCTTTCTTTCTTCACAAAAACATTTGGATTTATAAAACAGTGTGCAGGCACATCCCACTACAGTTTTCCTTTATAAATCACAACCTGGAGCGTCTCCTTTCCCACCCAAGTCTATAAAAATGGTCAGTGAAAAAACCCCATTAATCGATACTGAATCCATGACTGCATTGACGGCAAATCCCGACAGACAACCTACAAAACAGGAATTACACCGAGTGTGAAACTGAGTCTTGTAGGTTGAACGGCAAAAAAAATATATCGTTTGGCATGATCACTTTGACAGTAATGTGCAACGAATATGTGATGACATATATGACACTGTGCAAATCTGCTGGACTGAGGCAACAGCCTCAGTTTAACATTGAATTAGTCTCCACATTCATTCACCTCAATATTTATGAGAATACATTTCTTAACATGAAGTGTTGAATGATTACAGATTCCGCATCAAACTGAGGGGTTGTTTTGCATGAACAGATCTCCGTCTGTAGTGTGCACTCCAGGGAACTCTTCATGTCATTCGTGAGGGCTAGGCTACGTTTCATCTTCCTGCCGTCTGAGTCGCAGTTTCCCATTCCTCCAGTTTTTGTGCGTCCGCATGGGTTAAAGAATGCGTAGAGGACCGCACATTCTCACGTGAAGTTTGTTTTTTATAAATCCTAAAGTTTGAGTTGGAACTGGCGCACGCATTCTTTTCTGCATATACCCAACGTTTATAAATGAGGCCCCAGATCAGTTTTCTACACACAAACCCCATTCACACCACAACATTTACAATATCTCCCAACCAAACACGAGTCACAAATCCTTCTCTTTTCACAGCCAGTCTGTGTGTGTGTATCTGTGTGTTCGTGTCTGGTGTGTGCGCTTATCTGGTGTGTTTGACTGTGTGCCTGTATGTGACTTCAACCTTTACAACTACTTCTTGTAACCAACAAACCTTTTCTCTGCAGCATCTGCATTTATCGTCTCCCAATCCCTGTTCCCTCTGTGTGCGTGCTTGTTTGCATGTGTGAATGTATATTTATAGAAATTTGGTGCAAGCAGCTGGTTATCATTACTCATGTTTGTGTGTGCTCTGCTCTGCTCCCTCCTCTTGCCTTCTGTAAGGGTCTCTGGAGTCAGGGCCTGCTTCTGTGTCCACAGCTGGGCAGCCCGCACGTTTATGCTCTCTGTCCTGACTCTTCTCTGTCAGAGAGAAAACAATCACCATGATCATCTTCACTACCCAGAAGGCTCTCTCTTGCTCCCCAAGACACACACGCACGCACACACACACACACACACACACACACACCACGCACGCACGCACACACACACACACACACACACACACACACACACACACACACACACACACCACACACACACACACACACACACACACACACACACACGCACACACACACACACACAGACATGCTGTACATTGTCCATGTTGCTTGTTGTGACTTGTTGCAAACTGTGAAAGCTTATTAAGATGGAATATAACAGCAACATACTGTAGCTTGTGTAATGTTACAAGCTAATAGGAAGTCTCCAGTATCAAAAGGTCATCCTCGGACCATTGTTTGGCAGTGACATATTGCAGTTCATCTGAACATCATAGACAATTTCTATCCATTGTTATGGTTACTTGTCTCATTCCAGACACAACAGTAACAGGACTTAACCAACCATACAGAATCCCAAGGGTTACTGTCATAATACATTAATTGCAGCACAAACAGTTCTCAGCCTTTTTAACAGTACCTATTGTGATAACACCATGATGAGGGGAAAATATACCAGTCACATGCTGTTAACCAAAGCTATAACTGAAATGTCAATGTTGAAAAATAGATCATTGCTTCCTGTTAAGAAGAGACAGAACAGAGAAGTGATTGTGGGTTGTGAACGTGAGTGATGACGTTGAGATTTTGCAGCGTGAGACTTTCTAATCGTGTCACTGATACAAAATGTAGGCTACACTTCCATTTATGTCTGACTCTCTATCTCCGTGCCTTGCGTTCTGCCAAAGCCGATGCTACATTGCATTACTCAGATGTGATCACTATGGCAACATCCCTTAGCTGAACCTCCCGGTGCTGACGAGGCAGTGTCTGGGTGTTGCGCCAGACATGGTCAGGGTGACAAGGATACGTGTCAGCCTTACAAAAAAACAACAACAAAAGGGTTTTCCTCCGTGCTCCACCTTTACAGTAAGAGCAACTGTCACGTGAGAAGCTAGGTGGGGACAACACACGCCTCCTACAGCTCCAAGTAAGCCGTCACAGACCGACCGGCCGTCACTGAGCCCCCCGCCCTCACAACTCTCCTCCTGGACACAGGCACACTCACTAAACCCCAACCATCTTCCACGTTGATGTAAAACAACATGACACAAGTTCTTGTCCAGCAGAAAGCTGCTATGAAACACAACCACGGACAACGTTGTCTCTGTTATCTGTCTGTATGTATAGAAAATATGTAATCGGCGTGTCATTTACTTAAATGCCTGGACATGTGGGACAGCGAAACCGCTTTAGGCTGACATCAAAGCTTATGTTTACTTATTGAAACATTAATTTAAACATAATTATATTAGATTGTAAATCAGGTAATCTAAAGGTATTCATGTCACATGCCCCTTGAGGACAGACGTATTCTTGTTCGACGTACTCCAGACCCTGCATGATCAATCACACAGCGAGAACAAAACGGTCACAGTGTCTAATGAAGGCCCTCTCCCTCCCTAACAAACTGCTCAATTCAATTGTGACTCAATGTGTGGAATTAAACAATTCCATAGCAAAACATTCCATGTATGAACAATTCGACAAGCTGACAACAGACCCTGCCTCAATCTCTGCCATTTTCAGAGTGTAACGAAGGTATGTCTGTCCAGCCGTGTTGTCGGTGTGTGTGTGTGTGAGATGGAGGGTGGGGTGGAGGACAGAGAGCATGGCAGAAGCGTGCTAGATATGTGAGTTAACAATACCTTTCAATGTTGGAAGATGGAATGCCAAGCACAGTGATGACAGTTCTATTCTGTCTTGCATAGCTTGGTCGAGCACCTGGCCTTCCTGACCCAATAACAGGCCGTGGGAAAGTATACATGGAATCTTCCCATTGCTGGTAGTAAATGAGTGGTCTTGTCTCTTGTTGAGTATTAAGGCAGCAAAGCAAGAACACACTATGACTTTCATTTGAATATTTCCATATTTGATTGGTAACCACATGAGTTTTTTCCTTACAGCAGACCTTCTAGAGTACAGTAACCACCACATCTCCATAGCAGTAGACGTTCTTGTGAAGGTCTTGACAGGCCTTGACTGGGCTCCTTGGAGCTCCTGTGATCATCCTCGAGGTGCCTGGGTAGCAGAAAGGGAGCTCAGCAGTTGAGAAGGAGTTGGAAGAGGGGTCAGATGCAAAAGTAGAGACACGTGAGTGGCTGGTGTGGCGAGGGGGTATTCATAATTACTGACTAATCCGAGTTTTGCATTGGATTAGCAGATAGGTATCAGGTGTGCCCTTTCCATGGTAATCAGGTACGTAGACAAGATGGCAGATGGGAGTTGGTGTGGTCATCTCCGGAACCTCATTTAAGTCTCACTCCATTTCTAATAATCACTGGTCAGAAAAGAGATGGTAATAAAACCGTGCCCAGTGATGGACTGCACATATTAGTCATGTTGGCTCCTTCTTTCATCAGTAAAAGCCATTATAGCATTTGGTTGTCTGCCCAGCAACACTAAATCTACTGAGTCCAGTGTTCCATAATAGATTCCTTCTTGGCTGGGCTGTTAGCACATTAAACTGCCGTGTAACTCAAGTACTGAAAAGCACTCAGGGAAGAACATAGCTGATTCAGCAGGCTGCATAACAAGAGGCTGGGGGGTTTAAATAGTCATACCCAAACACATTTAACACTCTGTATGTTAAAGACACATCTCACTCTCGATGCATCACATACAAACAGATCTTGAATGTGTTTTGAAAGAAAACAGCTTATCTGGTAAAACGGAAATGGTAACTAAATATTTACATTTCTAAAACCTTGCAACAATTAAGCCCTAGGTTCCTGTTAGGAAATAAATGGTGAGGGCAAATCATGTGTCCACAAATGTGTTGAAAATCAAACACTGAGTTTGATATGAATCAAATCCCTTAATTGACACTATTTCAAATGACCACCATGGCAGCACACTCCACTGATGCACTAACAAGATGTTGAAGTCCTGCATGCTGGTACACTGTACTTCAAACACGATACAGGCTATTCACCACTGGGCAGCTTGCACAGGGTTCAAATCACCCACACATTTTTCAAGAGCATCTCTGCTGAATACATCATTGGAACACATTACTGATTATGAAACATAGGAATACATTCTGACTACTCTCATGGTTAGACAGATAGAGCAATTCTGCAAGTGCACAACCAGATAAACAATTATTTTCAGAGACAATGGGTCTTCCTTTATCCTCTGAGAGTTTTCAGAAGTTTCTCATTGTATTCTCTAAGAGTTTAAGTTGGTTACTATATACACATCTGCTAAATTAATAGATTGAAATGTAATGTAAATGATCTGTGGGCAACTGTTAAGCTCATTATAACATTGCTTGTGAACAGGGGATATACAAATACAGTTCGATTTTATTTGATTGAAGACGCCAATGCACTTGATGGACAGTTTAATTTTGTGATAGCTATCCCATTCCACTCAGTGCTCTGGCCTGGGTCAAACTCACATTATTAAAATCCAAAATCCAGATGTTGTTCTTTCTGGAAGTGGGCCAGCCCACCGAGTCTCTTGAGCTAACCACAATCCTACATGTTACAGGGGGTGTCAACACAGGGGTCTCCATCCCCCAGACCACTAACATTCAGTAAAGAGGCTTCCAGACAGTGCACTACCGCTGGGGAATGGAAATGGAAGGCCTTGCCATTGGTGTATGTTAAATAATGTGTTTTCTAAGTTTGGTGCTTAGACCAAGAAGTAAGCTATGGAGACATTACATGATGTTGTTTGTAAGAACTGTCTTTCTTATCTCAGTGTTTTTGTTGTGTTCAATATCAAAAATGAGCTCTTTAAATGTCATGCCTCAGAGACTTTGCAGCAGACCATGTGTGGACCAAGTGTCTCTGATATATTCACTATTTCAGTCCTATATATTGTCTGGTGTCACTCTCTCTCCACTCAGCTGACTGAAATGCATATTGTTTCAGGAACTTAGACTGTAGCCACACTGTAGGTGGAGATGGGACTTTTCTTTCTTTTCTTCTTTGCGACTGCTCTCTTCCCAAGAAAACCCAGCTTGAGACTTCATCTCAACATCAGTGGCAGATAGGTAAGATATCCATCATTCCAACTGACAGATGAAACAAAGACAGAACCAAGGGTAGAGACTGGGTGGTGGAGGGAACAGCGAACATCAACCTTATCAAACTTCACCCATTTCTAGGGGAATGCAAAGGATGGACAGACAAAAAATATGTGGATTGTTTATTCACAAGACAATAAAAATCAGAATCATTAGATGAATTAAGAAGACAACAGAACACGTAAACTCATTCATAAATAACATCAATGTCAACAAAATGAAGCCCAGCGCAAGTTCAGTCAGGCAAGACCGATCCCTGCGCACGGGTTAATCGTAGTGTACACTACCCACTTCCCCCCGCTAAGATCGCCCTTTCTTTCCTTTCGTCCTTGGTAGGGCGGTCACTGGGGGTCAGGTCGATTAGCGATCTCTAGGGGTCAGGGTGATTAGCGCTCTCGCTAAACAAGCAATTGCATCACATGATCCGTGCCTTTAAATACGATTCTCTCCCTGTGTAGTTTGTCCATGCTTTCAAGTGCGCGATGCTGCGTGTTCGTCCATGCTTTCAAGTGCGCGATGCTGCGTGTTCGTGCTGGCTGGACCTTTCGCTCGTTCCGTGTCCCTCGCTCGTGTTTGGGGCGTTGTTCGGTTTCGGGGCTAGTCCTGTTGTGGTGGCCGGTTTGGGCTTCACGCCGTTTGCAGGAGTGGCTCGCTGCTCTTCCGTGTGTTCGGTCGATTCGGGGCTACGCTCTGGTCGTTTCGGCGCCCGGTTCGGGGGTTTTCCTGCTATGCGGTCTCATTGCGGCTTTTCTCCTGGCTTCCGCTGGCGGCTCCCTCACTGGTGGGCCTTAATTTGCCTCTTTTGGGGCTGTTCCTCTCGATTGGGTCTCGCGCATTGCAGGGCGAGTATGGTTTTCTAATCCTGTGATCCTTGTTCCTTTCTCTGAGTGCAAGGCTAGGGTCTCCACCGGAGGTAATTCTGCGTATCCTGATTTGGCTAACCCGGCTGGCTAGGGACTCGCGTTGTTGCGTGGATGCTATTCCGCTAGTCGTGAGCTCTGTCTTTTCCGACGGTGGACGGATTCGATGCGTAGGACTAATTGACGTTGATCGGGGAT